>QXDM01000200.1:0-5000 GCA_003730235.1 Pythium guiyangense
TACTAGTGCGAATGCGCTCGCTCGCTTTACATGCCAATCTCGAAAGACAACAATGCGCCACAAAGCAAAGAAACACACAAACACAGCAGATCCCACACAATAGTTACTGCACAACAGCACACATGTGTTCCGCACAAATCGACAACGCTAATCGCCTCTCAAAAAGCACGCCTGCGCGCCTATTAATTCCCACAATGAAGCGCTGTGTTTTCAATGCGTTTTCACATACAATAAACAGCGCGCGATCTCATTCCACACAACTCGCCTATAAAGACAAGCCGCACGAAACCAAAACCAGACACGCTGATACTGCAGATCCAGCCGCAATGATACTAACACAGACAACAGTCAATGCGATCGTTACAACAAGGACGACACAAACCGCACTCTGCGAGCTGCAGTAAATGTCTGACACCGCCGCGCACAGAGGTTGCCCTCCACACACAACAGCACCAAGCAATTCAATTTCATTCTACAAAACTGAATCGGTTTCCCCAGCGAACCAATGCTCAACTTTGCCACACAACACGACGCAATGCAGCCACACGCGCAGACAGAAAACTGCCCACAAAACCGCACACGACGCGCTATATAGCGCAAGTTCACAATAGCACGCATAGGAGTGTTGATGATACACGCCGCAGCACACGCAAGCTGAGTGCTTCGCGCTAACGCACAACGCACACATTTCGTCTCAAAGGAAACAAAACGCACACATTGAACGCGCAACCCACGGTCTCCAACAAGCAGGCACAACGTGCACAGCGCAACACAAAATGTGTCAATTGATACTGTATCGTTATGCGTAAAGCATAAAAAACACAATCCCAACAAAACCGGTCGCACACAACTACCGCCTCGGACTCTCCGAGACCTCGCTGCACACTACAAATGTTCCTTGCCGAGCTTTAGAGCGACAGAATCACCCCTGCGAAAGCACAGTCAAGAAACCACAGATTGCCAAAACAACGTTTAAGCACGCAAAGCAGACATGCCAATGACTGTGAGAAATCCATACTAAATGCATCTGCGTCGAAACGCACACACAAAGTTTTTTCATTCTCGGCACCGACACACCACCCCCACATATATAGGGAAACCAAAACCGGCCCCCGACGCGTTTGGCTTGTTTTTATATTGGTTTCACTATAGTGCAGCTTTTTCCTCGATCGAAAAGGTCGTTAAGTTGGGTGTCGACCGCTTATAGTCAAATTGATACGAACCGCAACATAAGGTGATTTGCGCACTTTATGCAACAGGTGTATGTGTCTTGATTAAAGTATGCCTTTTGCATTAATATGATTTCACTATGGTGACTCGTGCTGACCACATGCGTACTTTCCCATGATTTGCGGGAAGATGGCTACAGGTGTATGTGTCTTGATTAAAGTATGCCTTTTGCAATAGTATGATTTCACTATGCACAACTTAATGTATCGCGAGTACAATAAGCAGGCGTTTAGTATGCGACGCACGTAAAGCACGCGCGCACCTAACCAACATAGTGCGTGTAATAGCAACTGTATGGGAAAGCGAAAACATATAGGGAAATGTATAGTGCAAACATTTACGCGGTCGACACTTTCGTAATAGAACTTTGTATGGGAAACGACAACATGGCACACGTTTTCGCGAATAACTTTTGATTGCAAACCGCTTTCTCGACACCACACAGGTGCATTGCAATCAGAAAATTCGCGCGCACACGATGGTGAAGTCGTATGCAGTCTAGCATACGTGGAACCTGTTTTCTCAACTTTCGCTGTGAACCACTCATTTTTCGCAAATTCCGACGTCACGGCTGTTCTTCCCGCGCGAAGGCACGTCTAGTAGACTGTTTTCCGGTCGCGATATGTGAAATTTTTGTCAAAAATGCACCCTGCTCAAACCAGTCGAGCAGGTGAATTCGGAGTACGACTTGAGTCGGCCCTCCTTGGAATCGCATGTAACTTTTGCAATACTTTTTGGACTATGGCATGCCGCATGTCGTTTAACATCTACGCATCGCGACGGATCCAGGCGCGCCACTTTTAGCGCAATCCATTGCGAATTGCGTTCAGGAGGTGCCGAAATGTGTTTTGCAAAATGGCAAAAGGACGATTTTGGGTCACTTTTTCGCGTTTTTCAATAGAAAGACGAACGCTAGGACCTTGGGAGAGTAGCGGAGCGTCTTCCTGGGTTCAAAACACGTCTAGCGAGCTATTGTCCCCTGGCGAGCGCGCTCGATAAGGTCTCTGAAAAATGCTAAACGTCGTCGAAAAATCGGTCGATTTGGTGCTACCTTTTTGAGGTTTTGGCGACTGCGCGACGAGTTTTGCTCGGAATGTGATCTCCCATGGCTCGTTTCGACGTCCCGCATCGAGACGCACACGCTCGAACGTGGTCACACGATGGGCGATCAAAATTGCGTTCACGGCGTCCGAAAATGTGCAAACGGCCGCTTTTGGGCCGATCGGAGCCGATTTTCCTTTCGACGCAAAAACGACCGACTAGAACCCCCTTGCTACCCGGCTGACGAATGTGCGCTAGACGTGTTGGCGCACGGGGAACACGCTGAGACCATCGCAGAAGGCGTATTGTGAGCGGAAGGTCTCCAAAAGTGCACATTCGTGATTTTTAGTGATATGAAAAAATGATGGTTTTTCGAGCCGCGTGACTCGCACAGCAACAATTAGCGAGCGGACGCTTTTGGATCGTGTGCGTGCACTCACGCTGATGTGTGTCTGCGGTGGTCACGCGCTCAACTCGCAGAATTGCGTTCAGGACAAGCGAAAGAGTGGCGCGCGCTAATGAGTGGGTATTTACTATGGGTTTCAGTATGCCTATATGTTTGTGATAGTAACGGACGAACTACTGATCGGAGCGAAATTTGAACACTTGCTGGAGTGGAAAAGTGGTGTCGATAGAGCGTATGCACATGGTTGTAGTTTGGTTGGACGCGCGTGAAGCCATTCGTTTTGTGTGTGTTGTTAGTGCGAAAGGTGCGGGTGAGTTGGATATTGTATGGTGGGTGTAGACGGCCATCTTAGGCTGAGAGCACCGTATCCCGTCCGCTTTGCGAAGTTAAGCAGCCTCAAGCTCGGGTAGTACTCGGGTGGGTGACCACCGGGGAAGTCCGAGTGCTGTCTACCTTTTTGCTTGCTTGCTTGCTTGTTTGCTTGTATTGCGTAGGGCTATTGTGATTGCTTTTGTATAGCCAATGCACACACATGCACACATATTCACACGACACCTTCACGACCTCCACACGCAGCATTAACACACATGTACACATTACATGCGCATTTCACACATGCACACACGCACACACGACACTTGTAGATCTCATACTTTATAATCACATGCACAGACAGACGCACTCATTACACCACGTTCCATGCACATGCACATCCAGATGTATTGCACACATGCACATGCGATTCCGCGCATATACACATTACACCAAGGTGACGCATGTTGCGTACGCACATGCTTCCACAAGCCAGACACACGCTAAAAGCCCATACTGTTCATACAGCAAAATGACTTGCGCGTTTTCGCTTGCGATCGCAGTGCGTGTTTTCACAGTGCACGCTATCACTGTGTGGTTAGTGTCTGTTGTAGCTGTATTGCACGCAGTTTGTATCGAAACCGCATTTCCACACAGTTAACATAGGGAAATTGCTTGGCGTGTTTCTCCACACTGTTAACATAGGGAAATTGCTTGGCGCTATTCTCCACACTGTTAACATAGAGAAATTGCCTGACGCAAAACTCCACACTGTTAACATAGAGAAATTGCCTGCAACTCCACTTACATAGAGAATTGCCAAGCAAACTCCACACTGTTAATACAGCAAAATGCATCAAAGCAAAACGCCATACTGTTCATACAGCGAAATGACTTGTGCGTTTTCACACGTGCGCTTGCGTGAGCAAGCTTCCGTACACTAAGCAGACACCACCATGTCACACTGTTTGTATCGGAAAACCAACAGCGCTATTCTCCATACTGTTAATACAGAGAAATGCCTCGACGCGTTTTCCCATACTGTTAATACAGGGAAATGCACCAAAGCAACACCCGATACTGTTAATATAGAGAAATAGCGCCAAGGTAAACACCCGATACAAAAAGCGTCAAAAGCCGATACTGTTAAAACAGCAAAATGACTTGGTCGTTTTCGTGCGTGTGTGCACTCGTGCGACTGCACACAGTGTGTGCATGACTGCTCACATCGAACCAGCCACACACATCACCAGACATCGCAGTTTGTATCGAGCATTTGCCTGGTGTGTTTCTCCATACTGTTAATATAGAGAAATGCACTGACGCAAAACTCCATACTGTTAATATAGAGAAATTGCTCGAGGCACTTCTCCATACTGTTAATATAGAGAAATTGCTCGAGGCACTTCTCCATACTGTTAATATAGAGAAATGCACCGACGCAAAACCCTATACTGTTAATATAGAAAAATGCCGCAAGGTTAAAGCCCGATACAAAAAACGCCAAAAGCCCATACTGTTAAAACAGCAAAACGACTTGTGCATTTTCACAAACATGCGCGTCTGTTGTGTTGCAGTGCACAGCGCACTGTGTGTGTGGCTAGTCACGACGGTCTCACAAGGTGCGCAAAAGTCCATACTGTTAATACAGCGAAATGACTTGTGCAAAATCAGCTACAACAACAACAACAACAAACACAATACGTCCAAACGCCATACTGTCCAAATAGCAAAACGACTTGTGCTGTTGTTATGTGTGTGTGTGTGTGCATTCTATTATACGCTATTGTTATTGTGCTTGATACACAAATACATTGACAGACCGCAGTGTGTGCGACCTTCAATGCGAAGGCAAGTGACCTTGACGCCGCTCGGCGCTTGTTGCAGTAACTGCATTGCGGGAGCAATAGCAAGGTAGCTGTTGTTGTTGTGTGTGGGGAGCAGACGATTGATTGTGTGTGTGTGGTTGGGGGGAGAAATGTTCATAAATGAACAAATCAATAGAACAAGG
>QXDM01000200.1:12500-15000 GCA_003730235.1 Pythium guiyangense
AACAAAACGCACACATTGAACGCGCAACCCACGGTCTCCAACAAGCAGGCACAACGTGCACAGCGCAACACAAAAGTGTGTCAATTGATACTGTATCGTTATGCGTAAAGCATAAAAACACAATCCCAACAAACCGGTCGCACACAACTACCGCCTCGGACTCTCCGAGACCTCGCTGCACACTACAAATGTTCCTTGCCGAGCTTTAGAGGCGACAGAATCACCCCTGCGAAAGCACAGTCAAGAAACCACAGATTGCCAAAACAACGTTTAAGCACGCAAAGCAGACATGCCAATGACTGTGAGAAATCCATACTAAATGCATCTGCGTCGAAACGCACACACAAAGTTTTTTCATTCTCGGCACCGACACACCACCCCACATATATAGGGAAACCCAAAACCGGCCCCCGACGCGTTTGGCTTGTTTTTATATTGGTTTCACTATAGTGCAGCTTTTTCCTCGAGTCGAAAAGTCGTTAAGTTGGGTGTCGACCGCTGTATAGTCAAATTGATACGAACCGCAACATAAGGTGATTTGCGCACTTTATGCAACAGGTGTATGTGTCTTGATTAAAGTATGCCTTTTGCATTAATATGATTTTCACTATGGTGACTCGTGCTGACCACATGCGTACTTTCCCATGATTTGCGGGAAGATGGCTACAGGTGTATGTGTCTTGATTAAAGTATGCCTTTTGCAATAGTATGATTTTCACTATGCACAACTTAATGTATCGCGAGTACAAATAAGCAGGCGTTTAGTATGCGACGCACGTAAAGCACGCGCGCACCTAACCAACATAGTGCGTGTAATAGCAACTGTATGGGAAAGCGAAAACATATAGGGAAATGTATAGTGCAAACATTTACGCGGTCGACACTTTCGTAATAGAACTTTGTATGGGAAACGACAACATGGCACACGTTTTCGCGAATAACTTTTGATTGCAAACCGCTTTCTCGACACCACACAGGTGCATTGCAATCAGAAAATTCGCGCGCACACGATGGTGAAGTCGTATGCAGTCTAGCATACGTGGAACCTGTTTTTCTCAACTTTCGCTGTGAACCACTCATTTTTCGCAAATTCCGACGTCACGGCTGTTCTTCCCGCGCGAAGGCACGTCTAGTAGACTGTTTTCCGGTCGCGATATGTGAAATTTTTGTCAAAAATGCACCCTGCTCAAACCAGTCGAGCAGGTGAATTCGGAGTACGACTTGAGTCGGCCCTCCTTGGAATCGCATGTAACTTTTGCAATACTTTTTGGACTATGGCATGCCGCATGTCGTTTAACATCTACGCATCGCGACGGATCCAGGCGCGCCACTTTTAGCGCAATCCATTGCGAATTGCGTTCAGGAGGTGCCGAAATGTGTTTTGCAAAATGGCAAAAGGACGATTTTGGGTCACTTTTTCGCGTTTTTCAATAGAAAGACGAACGCTAGGACCTTGGGAGAGTAGCGGAGCGTCTTCCTGGGTTCAAAACACGTCTAGCGAGCTATTGTCCCCTGGCGAGCGCGCTCGATAAGGTCTCTGAAAAATGCTAAACGTCGTCGAAAAATCGGTCGATTTTGTGCTACCTTTTTGAGGTTTTTGGCGACTGCGCGACGAGTTTTGCTCGGAATGTGATCTCCCATGGCTCGTTTCGACGTCCCGCATCGAGACGCACACGCTCGAACGTGGTCACACGATGGGCGATCAAAATTGCGTTCACAGGCGTCCGAAAATGTGCAAACGGCCGCTTTTGGGCCGATCGGAGCCGATTTTCCTTTCGACGCAAAAACGACCGACTAGAACCCCCTTGCTACCCGGCTGACGAATGTGCGCTAGACGTGTTGGCGCACGGGGAACACGCTGAGACCATCGCAGAAGGCGTATTGTGAGCGGAAGGTCTCCAAAAGTGCACATTCGTGATTTTTAGTGATATGAAAAAATGATGGTTTTTCGAGCCGCGTGACTCGCACAGCAACAATTAGCGAGCGGACGCTTTTGGATCGTGTGCGTGCACTCACGCTGATGTGTGTCTGCGGTGGTCACGCGCTCAACTCGCAGAATTGCGTTCAGGACAAGCGAAAGAGTGGCGCGCGCTAATGAGTGGGTATTTACTATGGGTTTCAGTATGCCTATATGTTTGTGATAGTAACGGACGAACTACTGATCGGAGCGAAATTTGAACACTTGCTGGAGTGGAAAAGTGGTGTCGATAGAGCGTATGCACATGGTTGTAGTTTGGTTGGACGCGCGTGAACCATTCGTTTTGTGTGTGTTAGTTAGTGAGAAAGGTGCGGGTGGCTTGGTGATATTAATACTGAGGTGTAGACGGCCATCTTAGGCTGAGAGCACCGTATCCCGTCCGCTTTGCGAAGTTAAGCAGCCTCAAGCTCGGGTAGTACTCGGGTGGGTGACCACCGGGGAAGTCCGAGTGCTGTCTACCTTTTTGTTTGGTTCTCTGTCTATTGACTAGGGCTACTGTGATTGGTTTTGCATAGGCACATA
>QXDM01000200.1:25000-27500 GCA_003730235.1 Pythium guiyangense
ATGTGTCTTGATTAAAGTATGCCTTTTGCAATAGTATGATTTTCACTATGCACAACTTAATGTATCGCGAGTACAAATAAGCAGGCGTTTAGTATGCGACGCACGTAAAGCACGCGCGCACCTAACCAACATAGTGCGTGTAATAGCAACTGTATGGGAAAGCGAAAACATATAGGGAAATGTATAGTGCAAACATTTACGCGGTCGACACTTTCGTAATAGAACTTTGTATGGGAAACGACAACATGGCACACGTTTTCGCGAATAACTTTTGATTGCAAACCGCTTTCTCGACACCACACAGGTGCATTGCAATCAGAAAATTCGCGCGCACACGATGGTGAAGTCGTATGCAGTCTAGCATACGTGGAACCTGTTTTTCTCAACTTTCGCTGTGAACCACTCATTTTTCGCAAATTCCGACGTCACGGCTGTTCTTCCCGCGCGAAGGCACGTCTAGTAGACTGTTTTCCGGTCGCGATATGTGAAATTTTTGTCAAAAATGCACACTGCTCAAACCAGTCGAGCAGGTGAGTTCGGAGTACGACGTGAGTCGGGCGTCCGTGGAAGTGCATGTAACTTTTGCAATACTGTTTTGGACTATGGCATGCCGCATGTCGTTTAACATCTACGCATCGCGACGGATCCAGGCGCGCCACTTTTAGCGCAATCCATTGCGAATTGCGTTCAGGAGGTGCCGAAATGTGTTTTGCAAAATGGCAAAAGGACGATTTTGGGTCACTTTTTCGCGTTTTTCAATAGAAAGACGAACGCTAGGACCTTGGGAGAGTAGCGGAGCGTCTTCCTGGGTTCAAAACACGTCTAGCGAGCTATTGTCCCCTGGCGAGCGCGCTCGATAAGGTCTCTGAAAAATGCTAAACGTCGTCGAAAAATCGGTCGATTTTGTGCTACCTTTTTGAGGTTTTTGGCGACTGCGCGACGAGTTTTGCTCGGAATGTGATCTCCCATGGCTCGTTTCGACGTCCCGCATCGAGACGCACACGCTCCAACGTGGTCACACGATGGGCGATCAAAATTGCGTTCACAGCGTCCGAAAATGTGCAAACGGCCGCTTTTGGGCCGATCGGAGCCGATTTTCCTTTCGACGCAAAAACGACCGACTAGAACCCCCTTGCTACCCGGCTGACGAATGTGCGCTAGACGTGTTGGCGCACGGGGAACACGCTGAGACCATCGCAGAAGGCGTATTGTGAGCGGAAGGTCTCCAAAAGTGCACATTCGTGATTTTTAGTGATATGAAAAAATGATGGTTTTTCGAGCCGCGTGACTCGCACAGCAACAATTAGCGAGCGGACGCTTTTGGATCGTGTGCGTGCACTCACGCTGATGTGTGTCTGCGGTGGTCACGCGCTCAACTCGCAGAATTGCGTTCAGGACAAGCGAAAGAGTGGCGCGCGCTAATGAGTGGGTATTTACTATGGGTTTCAGTATGCCTATATGTTTGTGATAGTAACGGACGAACTACTGGTCGGAGCGAAATTTGAACACTTGCTGGAGTGGAAAAGTGGTGTCGATAGAGCGTATGCACATGGTTGTAGTTTGGTTGGACGCGCGTGCGCCATTCGTTTTGTGTGTGTTGTTAGTGCGAAAGGTGCGGGTGAGTTGGATATTGTATGGTGGGTGTAGACGGCCATCTTAGGCTGAGAGCACCGTATCCCGTCCGCTTTGCGAAGTTAAGCAGCCTCAAGCTCGGGTAGTACTCGGGTGGGTGACCACCGGGGAAGTCCGAGTGCTGTCTACCTTTTTGCTTGCTTGCTTGCTTGTTTGCTTGTATTGCGTAGGGCTATTGTGATTGCTTTTGTATAGCCAATGCACACACATGCACACATATTCACACGACACCTTCACGACCTCCACACGCAGCATTAACACACATGTACACATTACATGCGCATTTCACACATGCACACACGCACACACGACACTTGTAGATCTCATACTTTATAATCACATGCACAGACAGACGCACTCATTACACCACGTTCCATGCACATGCACATCCAGATGTATTGCACACATGCACATGCGATTCCGCGCATATACACATTACACCAAGGTGACGCATGTTGCGTACGCACATGCTTCCACAAGCCAGACACACGCTAAAAGCCCATACTGTTCATACAGCAAAATGACTTGCGCGTTTTCGCTTGCGATCGCAGTGCGTGTTTTCACAGTGCACGCTATCACTGTGTGGTTAGTGTCTGTTGTAGCTGTATTGCACGCAGTTTGTATCGAAACCGCATTTCCACACAGTTAACATAGGGAAATTGCTTGGCGTGTTTCTCCACACTGTTAACATAGGGAAATTGCTTGGCGCTATTCTCCACACTGTTAACATAGAGAAATTGCCTGACGCAAAACTCCACACTGTTAACATAGAGAAATTGCCCAAGGCAAAACTCCACACTGTTAATACAGCAAAATGCATCAAAGCAAAACGCCATACTGTTCATACAGCGAAATGACTTGTGCGTTT
>QXDM01000200.1:35000-40000 GCA_003730235.1 Pythium guiyangense
ACGCGCGCACTCGCAATAATAGCAACGCCAGCAGTACATACATACCGCCAACACCGCCTATCACAAACACACGCGCACGCAGCGCATCGGTTATCCTTTGTATCGAATCACGCTCCTTGCTCTCTCTCACGAAAGACAAACAACACGATTGAACACAACTCGCTATGCACGGTATTCATACTGCATCCATTCGCCTATTATTGCATCGATCCACAATAGCAACTGCGCTTTCCACACACAAAAGTGCGCTTCCCACACAAATCACTGCTGCAAACGCAACACAAACAAAACGAAATCCAGCAATACAAACCACCGCACACACTAAAAGCGCCTCACGCTGTCTATTGCACACTCCACAATGCAGCTCCTGCGTTTTCACAATGCATGTTCACATACTAGTGCGAATGCGCTCGCTCGCTTTACAATGCCAATCTCGAAAGACAGACAATGCGCCACAAAGCAAAGACACACACAAACACAGCAGATCCCACACAATAGTTACTGCCACAACAGCACACAATGTGTTCCGCACAAATCGACAACGCTAATCGCCTCTCAAAAAGCACGCCTGCGCGCCTATTATAATTCCCACAATGAAGCGCTGTGCGTTTTCAATGCGTTTTCACATACAATAAACAGCGCGCGATCTCATTCCACACAACTCGCCTATAAAGACAAGCCGCACGAAACCAAACCAGACACGCTGATACTGCAGATCCAGCCGCAATGATACTAACACAGACAACAGTCAATGCGATCGTTACAACAAGGACGACACAAACCGCACTCTGCGAGCTGCAGTAAATGTCTGACACCGCCGCGCACAGAGGTTGCCCTCCACACACAACAGCACCAAGCAATTCAATTTCATTCTACAAAACTGAATCGGTTTCCCCAGCGAACCAATGCTCAACTTTGCCACACAACACGACGCAATGCAGCCACACGCGCAGACAGAAAACTGCCCACACAAAACCGCACACGACGCGCTATATAGCGCAAGTTCACAATAGCACGCATAGGAGTGTTGATGATACACGCCGCAGCACACGCAAGCCAGAGTGCTTCGCGCTAACGCACAACGCACACATTTCGTCTCAAAGGAAACAAAACGCACACATTGAACGCGCAACCCACGGTCTCCAACAAGCAGGCACAACGTGCACAGCGCAACACAAAAGTGTGTCAATTGATACTGTATCGTTATGCGTAAAGCATAAAAACACAATCCCAACAAACCGGTCGCACACAACTACCGCCTCGGACTCTCCGAGACCTCGCTGCACACTACAAATGTTCCTTGCCGAGCTTTAGAGGCGACAGAATCACCCCTGCGAAAGCACAGTCAAGAAACCACAGATTGCCAAAACAACGTTTAAGCACGCAAAGCAGACATGCCAATGACTGTGAGAAATCCATACTAAATGCATCTGCGTCGAAACGCACACACAAAGTTTTTTCATTCTCGGCACCGACACACCACCCCACATATATAGGGAAACCCAAAACCGGCCCCCGACGCGTTTGGCTTGTTTTTATATTGGTTTCACTATAGTGCAGCTTTTTCCTCGAGTCGAAAAGTCGTTAAGTTGGGTGTCGACCGCTGTATAGTCAAATTGATACGAACCGCAACATAAGGTGATTTGCGCACTTTATGCAACAGGTGTATGTGTCTTGATTAAAGTATGCCTTTTGCATTAATATGATTTTCACTATGGTGACTCGTGCTGACCACATGCGTACTTTCCCATGATTTGCGGGAAGATGGCTACAGGTGTATGTGTCTTGATTAAAGTATGCCTTTTGCAATAGTATGATTTTCACTATGCACAACTTAATGTATCGCGAGTACAAATAAGCAGGCGTTTAGTATGCGACGCACGTAAAGCACGCGCGCACCTAACCAACATAGTGCGTGTAATAGCAACTGTATGGGAAAGCGAAAACATATAGGGAAATGTATAGTGCAAACATTTACGCGGTCGACACTTTCGTAATAGAACTTTGTATGGGAAACGACAACATGGCACACGTTTTCGCGAATAACTTTTGATTGCAAACCGCTTTCTCGACACCACACAGGTGCATTGCAATCAGAAAATTCGCGCGCACACGATGGTGAAGTCGTATGCAGTCTAGCATACGTGGAACCTGTTTTTCTCAACTTTCGCTGTGAACCACTCATTTTTCGCAAATTCCGACGTCACGGCTGTTCTTCCCGCGCGAAGGCACGTCTAGTAGACTGTTTTCCGGTCGCGATATGTGAAATTTTTGTCAAAAATGCACACTGGTCAAACCCGTCGAGCAGTTGAGTTCGGAGTGCGAGTGGAGTCGGGCGTCCGTGGAAGTGCATGTAACTTTTGCAATATGTTTTGGACTACGGCGTCCCGCATGTCGTTTGATATCTACGCATCGCGACGGATCCAGGCGCGCCACTTTTAGCGCAATCCATTGCGAATTGCGTTCAGGAGGTGCCGAAATGTGTTTTGCAAAATGGCAAAAGGACGATTTTGGGTCACTTTTTCGCGTTTTTCAATAGAAAGACGAACGCTAGGACCTTGGGAGAGTAGCGGAGCGTCTTCCTGGGTTCAAAACACGTCTAGCGAGCTATTGTCCCCTGGCGAGCGCGCTCGATAAGGTCTCTGAAAAATGCTAAACGTCGTCGAAAAATCGGTCGATTTTGTGCTACCTTTTTGAGGTTTTTGGCGACTGCGCGACGAGTTTTGCTCGGAATGTGATCTCCCATGGCTCGTTTCGACGTCCCGCATCGAGACGCACACGCTCCAACGTGGTCACACGATGGGCGATCAAAATTGCGTTCACAGCGTCCGAAAATGTGCAAACGGCCGCTTTTGGGCCGATCGGAGCCGATTTTCCTTTCGACGCAAAAACGACCGACTAGAACCCCCTTGCTACCCGGCTGACGAATGTGCGCTAGACGTGTTGGCGCACGGGGAACACGCTGAGACCATCGCAGAAGGCGTATTGTGAGCGGAAGGTCTCCAAAAGTGCACATTCGTGATTTTTAGTGATATGAAAAAATGATGGTTTTTCGAGCCGCGTGACTCGCACAGCAACAATTAGCGAGCGGACGCTTTTGGATCGTGTGCGTGCACTCACGCTGATGTGTGTCTGCGGTGGTCACGCGCTCAACTCGCAGAATTGCGTTCAGGACAAGCGAAAGAGTGGCGCGCGCTAATGAGTGGGTATTTACTATGGGTTTCAGTATGCCTATATGTTTGTGATAGTAACGGACGAACTACTGGTCGGAGCGAAATTTGAACACTTGCTGGAGTGGAAAAGTGGTGTCGATAGAGCGTATGCACATGGTTGTAGTTTGGTTGGACGCGCGTGCGCCATTCGTTTTGTGTGTGTTGTTAGTGCGAAAGGTGCGGGTGAGTTGGATATTGTATGGTGGGTGTAGACGGCCATCTTAGGCTGAGAGCACCGTATCCCGTCCGCTTTGCGAAGTTAAGCAGCCTCAAGCTCGGGTAGTACTCGGGTGGGTGACCACCGGGGAAGTCCGAGTGCTGTCTACCTTTTTGCTTGCTTGCTTGTTTGCTTGTATTGCGTAGGGCTATTGTGATTGCTTTTGTATAGCCAATGCACACACATGCACACATATTCACACGACACCTTCACGACCTCCACACGCAGCATTAACACACATGTACACATTACATGCGCATTTCACACATGCACACACGCACACACGACACTTGTAGATCTCATACTTTATAATCACATGCACAGACAGACGCACTCATTACACCACGTTCCATGCACATGCACATCCAGATGTATTGCACACATGCACATGCGATTCCGCGCATATACACATTACACCAAGGTGACGCATGTTGCGTACGCACATGCTTCCACAAGCCAGACACACGCTAAAAGCCCATACTGTTCATACAGCAAAATGACTTGCGCGTTTTCGCTTGCGATCGCAGTGCGTGTTTTCACAGTGCACGCTATCACTGTGTGGTTAGTGTCTGTTGTAGCTGTATTGCACGCAGTTTGTATCGAAACCGCATTTCCACACAGTTAACATAGGGAAATTGCTTGGCGTGTTTCTCCACACTGTTAACATAGGGAAATTGCTTGGCGCTATTCTCCACACTGTTAACATAGAGAAATTGCCTGACGCAAAACTCCACACTGTTAACATAGAGAAATTGCCCAAGGCAAAACTCCACACTGTTAATACAGCAAAATGCATCAAAGCAAAACGCCATACTGTTCATACAGCGAAATGACTTGTGCGTTTTCACACGTGCGCTTGCGTGAGCAAGCTTCCGTACACTAAGCAGACACCACCATGTCACACTGTTTGTATCGGAAAACCAACAGCGCTATTCTCCATACTGTTAATACAGAGAAATGCCTCGACGCGTTTTCCCATACTGTTAATACAGGGAAATGCACCAAAGCAACACCCGATACTGTTAATATAGAGAAATAGCGCCAAGGTAAACACCCGATACAAAAAGCGTCAAAAGCCGATACTGTTAAAACAGCAAAATGACTTGGTCGTTTTCGTGCGTGTGTGCACTCGTGCGACTGCACACAGTGTGTGCATGACTGCTCACATCGAACCAGCCACACACATCACCAGACATCGCAGTTTGTATCGAGCATTTGCCTGGTGTGTTTCTCCATACTGTTAATATAGAGAAATGCACTGACGCAAAACTCCATACTGTTAATATAGAGAAATTGCTCGAGGCACTTCTCCATACTGTTAATATAGAGAAATTGCTCGAGGCACTTCTCCATACTGTTAATATAGAGAAATGCACCGACGCAAAACCCTATACTGTTAATATAGAAAAATGCCGCAAGGTTAAAGCCCGATACAAAAAACGCCAAAAGCCCATACTGTTAAAACAGCAAAACGACTTGTGCATTTTCACAAACATGCGCGTCTGTTGTGTTGCAGTGCACAGCGCACTGTGTGTGTGGCTAGTCACGACGGTCTCACAAGGTGCTCAAAA
>QXDM01000201.1:0-45129 GCA_003730235.1 Pythium guiyangense
TACTACACTACACACTACACACTACACACTACACACACACACTACACACTATATGTGACACACAACACTTGAAATGCAAAACACAAACATACCGTACACAAACCAAACGCAAAACGCACACAAACACAAACACAGACCAAACGCAAACACGAACACACACAGGAATCCATACGTCCATTGGCCGCACACACACACACATACACACAAACATGTAGATACACACGTTGGTAGACTTTGGGACACGTGTGTAGTGAACGAGGGTGGGCGACGGATCGTGTACGCCGAACGGTGTGTGTGTGTGTGTGTGTGTGTGTGTGTGTTGTATGTGTATGTGCGTGTGTTTGCGTGCGCATATGCTGTTTTCAGTCGGTTGCTGTGTTTGAATCGTTGCGCATACTGTCTTGGTTGTGGTTGCGCGCGTGACTGGTTTGCGCATCGGCGCTTCGTTGTGTACCATGTCGTTTGGATCATCGCGTAACCCTGGCGAAACCAAACCGAACCGAACGAGTGTGTGTGTGTACGCACACCCATGGACAGATCGTATCGAGCCGCGCGCGTGTGGATGAGTTGGTGTGTGTGCTTGGTTGTGATGGGTATCAAAACAAAAGGTATGTCAGCTGTGGATTTGAACCCACGCGTTCGAAAACATTACGACCTGAACGTAACCCCTTAGACCACTCGGGCAAACTGACCGCACAAACCGCAACAAAGCCACACAACACACACAAGCCAATTCACACAACTACAACACAAAATAAACACTACACTACACTACACATTACTATACAATACAACAACTACGCACGCTCACCAACCCACCAACACAACACAGTACCACACTACACAAACGATACGACACACTACACTACAAACATCAAACAATACTACACACCACATACGCAGTAACACAGCACACACACAAACACCACCACCTCACCTTGCTCGCACACATACACATGTGCATCACATCAGATACAAAAACACAATACGACGCAAACACTATTCACTACACACTACTACTACACTACACACTACACACTACACACTACACACTATATGTGACACACAACACTTGAAATGCAAAACACAAAACATACCGTACACAAACCAAACGCAAACGCACACAAACACAAACACAGACCAAACGCAAACACGAACACACACAGGAATCCATACGTCCATTGGCCGCACACCACACACACATACACACAAACATGTAGACACACGTTGGTAGACTTTGGGACCCACGTGTGGTAGTGAACGAGGGTCAGGGCGACGGATCGTGTACGCCGAACGGTGTGTGTGTGTGTGTGTGTGTGTGTGTGTTGTATGTGTATGTGCGTGTGTTTGCGTGCGCATATGCTGTTTTCAGTCGGTTGCTGTGTTTGAATCGTTGCGCATACTGTCTTGGTTGTGGTTGCGCGCGTGACTGGTTTGCGCATCGGCGCTTCGTTGTGTACCATGTCGTTTGGATCATCGCGTAACCCTGGCGAAACCAAACCGAACCGAACGAGTGTGTGTGTGTACGCACACCCATGGACAGATCGTATCGAGCCGCGCGCGTGTGGATGAGTTGGTGTGTGTGTGCTTGGTTGTGATGGGTATCAAAACAAAAGGTATGTCAGCTGTGGGATTTGAACCCACGCGTTCGAAAACATTACGACCTGAACGTAACCCCTTAGACCACTCGGGCAAACTGACCGCACAAACCGCAACAAAGCCACACAACAACACACAAGCCAATTCACACAACTACAACACAAAATACAACACTACACTACACTACACATTACTATACAATACAACAACTACGCACGCTCACCAACCACCAACACAACACAGTACCACACTACACAAAACGATACGACACACTACACTACAAACATCAAACAATACTACACACCACATACGCAGTAACACAGCACACACACAAAACACCACCACCTCACCTTGCTCGCACACATACACATGTGCATCACATCAGATACAAACACAATACGACGCAAACACTATTCACTACACACTACATACTACACACTACACACTACACACTACACACTACACACTATATGTGACACAACAACACTTGAAATGCAAACACAAAACATACCGTACACAAACCAAACGCAAACGCACACAAACACAAACACAGACCAAACGCAAACACGAACACACACAGGAATCCATACGTCCATTGGCCGCACACACACACACACATACACACAAACATGTAGATACACACGTTGTAGGACTTTGGGACCCACGTGTGGTAGTGAACGAGGGTCAAGGGCGACGGATCGTGTACGCCGAACGGTGTGTGTGTGTTGTGTGTGTGTGTGTGTGTTGTATGTGTATGTGCGTGTGTTTGCGTGCGCATATGCTGTTTTCAGTCGGTTGCTGTGTTTGAATCGTTGCGCATACTGTCTTGGTTGTGGTTGCGCGCGTGACTGGTTTGCGCATCGGCGCTTCGTTGTGTACCATGTCGTTTGGATCATCGCGTAACCCTGGCGAAACCAAACCGAACCGAACGAGTGTGTGTGTGTACGCACACACCATGGACAGATCGTATCGAGCCGCGCGCGTGTGGATGAGTTGGTGTGTGTGCTTGGTTGTGATGGGTATCAAAACAAAAGGTATGTCAGCTGTGGGATTTGAACCCACGCGTTCGAAAACATTACGACCTGAACGTAACCCCTTAGACCACTCGGGCAAACTGACCGCACAAACCGCAACAAAGCCACACAACAACACACAAGCCAATTCACACAACTACAACACAAAATACAACACTACACTACACTACACATTACTATACAATACAACAACTACGCACGCTCACCAACCCACCAACACAACACAGTACCACACTACACAAAACGATACGACACACTACACTACAAACATCAAACAATACTACACACCACATACGCAGTAACACAGCACACACACAAACACCACCACCTCACCTTGCTCGCACACATACACATGTGCATCACATCAGATACAAACACAATACGACGCAAACACTATTCACTACACACTACATACTACACACTACACACTACACACTACACACTACACACTATATGTGACACACAACACTTGAAATGCAAAACACAAAACATACCGTACACAAACCAAACGCAAACGCACACAAACACAAACACAGACCAAACGCAAACACGAACACACACAGGAATCCATACGTCCATTGGCCGCACACACACACACACATACACACAAACATGTAGATACACACGTTGGTAGACTTTGGGACCCACGTGTGGTAGTGAACGAGGGTCAAGGGCGACGGATCGTGTACGCCGAACGGTGTGTGTGTGTGTGTGTGTGTGTGTGTGTTGTATGTGTATGTGCGTGTGTTTGCGTGCGCATATGCTGTTTTCAGTCGGTTGCTGTGTTTGAATCGTTGCGCATACTGTCTTGGTTGTGGTTGCGCGCGTGACTGGTTTGCGCATCGGCGCTTCGTTGTGTACCATGTCGTTTGGATCATCGCGTAACCCTGGCGAAACCAAACCGAACCGAACGAGTGTGTGTGTGTACGCACACCCATGGACAGATCGTATCGAGCCGCGCGCGTGTGGATGAGTTGGTGTGTGTGCTTGGTTGTGATGGGTATCAAAACAAAAGGTATGTCAGCTGTGGGATTTGAACCCACGCGTTCGAAAACATTACGACCTGAACGTAACCCCTTAGACCACTCGGGCAAACTGACCGCACAAACCGCAACAAAGCCACACAACAACACACAAGCCAATTCACACAACTACAACACAAAATACAACACTACACTACACTACACATTACTATACAATACAACAACTACGCACGCTCACCAACCCACCAACACAACACAGTACCACACTACACAAAACGATACGACACACTACACTACAAACATCAAACAATACTACACACCACATACGCAGTAACACAGCACACACACAAACACCACCACCTCACCTTGCTCGCACACATACACATGTGCATCACATCAGATACAAACACAATACGACGCAAACACTATTCACTACACACTACATACTACACACTACACACTACACACTACACACTACACACTATATGTGACACACAACACTTGAAATGCAAAACACAAAACATACCGTACACAAACCAAACGCAAACGCACACAAACACAAACACAGACCAAACGCAAACACGAACACACACAGGAATCCATACGTCCATTGGCCGCACACACACACACACATACACACAAACATGTAGATACACACGTTGGTAGACTTTGGGACCCACGTGTGGTAGTGAACGAGGGTCAAGGGCGACGGATCGTGTACGCCGAACGGTGTGTGTGTGTGTGTGTGTGTGTGTGTGTGTTGTATGTGTATGTGCGTGTGTTTGCGTGCGCATATGCTGTTTTCAGTCGGTTGCTGTGTTTGAATCGTTGCGCATACTGTCTTGGTTGTGGTTGCGCGCGTGACTGGTTTGCGCATCGGCGCTTCGTTGTGTACCATGTCGTTTGGATCATCGCGTAACCCTGGCGAAACCAAACCGAACCGAACGAGTGTGTGTGTGTACGCACACCCATGGACAGATCGTATCGAGCCGCGCGCGTGTGGATGAGTTGGTGTGTGTGCTTGGTTGTGATGGGTATCAAAACAAAAGGTATGTCAGCTGTGGGATTTGAACCCACGCGTTCGAAAACATTACGACCTGAACGTAACCCCTTAGACCACTCGGGCAAACTGACCGCACAAACCGCAACAAAGCCACACAACAACACACAAGCCAATTCACACAACTACAACACAAAATACAACACTACACTACACTACACATTACTATACAATACAACAACTACGCACGCTCACCAACCCACCAACACAACACAGTACCACACTACACAAAACGATACGACACACTACACTACAAACATCAAACAATACTACACACCACATACGCAGTAACACAGCACACACACAAACACCACCACCTCACCTTGCTCGCACACATACACATGTGCATCACATCAGATACAAACACAATACGACGCAAACACTATTCACTACACACTACATACTACACACTACACACTACACACTACACACTACACACTATATGTGACACACAACACTTGAAATGCAAAACACAAAACATACCGTACACAAACCAAACGCAAACGCACACAAACACAAACACAGACCAAACGCAAACACGAACACACACAGGAATCCATACGTCCATTGGCCGCACACACACACACACATACACACAAACATGTAGATACACACGTTGGTAGACTTTGGGACCCACGTGTGGTAGTGAACGAGGGTCAAGGGCGACGGATCGTGTACGCCGAACGGTGTGTGTGTGTGTGTGTGTGTGTGTGTTGTATGTGTATGTGCGTGTGTTTGCGTGCGCATATGCTGTTTTCAGTCGGTTGCTGTGTTTGAATCGTTGCGCATACTGTCTTGGTTGTGGTTGCGCGCGTGACTGGTTTGCGCATCGGCGCTTCGTTGTGTACCATGTCGTTTGGATCATCGCGTAACCCTGGCGAAACCAAACCGAACCGAACGAGTGTGTGTGTGTACGCACACCCATGGACAGATCGTATCGAGCCGCGCGCGTGTGGATGAGTTGGTGTGTGTGCTTGGTTGTGATGGGTATCAAAACAAAAGGTATGTCAGCTGTGGGATTTGAACCCACGCGTTCGAAAACATTACGACCTGAACGTAACCCCTTAGACCACTCGGGCAAACTGACCGCACAAACCGCAACAAAGCCACACAACAACACACAAGCCAATTCACACAACTACAACACAAAATACAACACTACACTACACTACACATTACTATACAATACAACAACTACGCACGCTCACCAACCCACCAACACAACACAGTACCACACTACACAAAACGATACGACACACTACACTACAAACATCAAACAATACTACACACCACATACGCAGTAACACAGCACACACACAAACACCACCACCTCACCTTGCTCGCACACATACACATGTGCATCACATCAGATACAAACACAATACGACGCAAACACTATTCACTACACACTACATACTACACACTACACACTACACACTACACACTACACACTATATGTGACACACAACACTTGAAATGCAAAACACAAAACATACCGTACACAAACCAAACGCAAACGCACACAAACACAAACACAGACCAAACGCAAACACGAACACACACAGGAATCCATACGTCCATTGGCCGCACACACACACACACATACACACAAACATGTAG
The DNA here is from genome assembly GCA_003730235.1 of Pythium guiyangense. Lineage (NCBI taxonomy): Eukaryota > Oomycota > Peronosporomycetes > Pythiales > Pythiaceae > Pythium > Pythium guiyangense. The sequence continues at coordinate 6,297 of QXDM01000201.1, forward strand.
ATACACACGTTGGTAGACTTTGGGACCCACGTGTGGTAGTGAACGAGGGTCAAGGGCGACGGATCGTGTACGCCGAACGGTGTGTGTGTGTGTGTGTGTGTGTGTGTGTTGTATGTGTATGTGCGTGTGTTTGCGTGCGCATATGCTGTTTTCAGTCGGTTGCTGTGTTTGAATCGTTGCGCATACTGTCTTGGTTGTGGTTGCGCGCGTGACTGGTTTGCGCATCGGCGCTTCGTTGTGTACCATGTCGTTTGGATCATCGCGTAACCCTGGCGAAACCAAACCGAACCGAACGAGTGTGTGTGTGTACGCACACCCATGGACAGATCGTATCGAGCCGCGCGCGTGTGGATGAGTTGGTGTGTGTGCTTGGTTGTGATGGGTATCAAAACAAAAGGTATGTCAGCTGTGGGATTTGAACCCACGCGTTCGAAAACATTACGACCTGAACGTAACCCCTTAGACCACTCGGGCAAACTGACCGCACAAACCGCAACAAAGCCACACAACAACACACAAGCCAATTCACACAACTACAACACAAAATACAACACTACACTACACTACACATTACTATACAATACAACAACTACGCACGCTCACCAACCCACCAACACAACACAGTACCACACTACACAAAACGATACGACACACTACACTACAAACATCAAACAATACTACACACCACATACGCAGTAACACAGCACACACACAAACACCACCACCTCACCTTGCTCGCACACATACACATGTGCATCACATCAGATACAAACACAATACGACGCAAACACTATTCACTACACACTACATACTACACACTACACACTACACACTACACACTACACACTATATGTGACACACAACACTTGAAATGCAAAACACAAAACATACCGTACACAAACCAAACGCAAACGCACACAAACACAAACACAGACCAAACGCAAACACGAACACACACAGGAATCCATACGTCCATTGGCCGCACACACACACACACATACACACAAACATGTAGATACACACGTTGGTAGACTTTGGGACCCACGTGTGGTAGTGAACGAGGGTCAAGGGCGACGGATCGTGTACGCCGAACGGTGTGTGTGTGTGTGTGTGTGTGTGTGTGTTGTATGTGTATGTGCGTGTGTTTGCGTGCGCATATGCTGTTTTCAGTCGGTTGCTGTGTTTGAATCGTTGCGCATACTGTCTTGGTTGTGGTTGCGCGCGTGACTGGTTTGCGCATCGGCGCTTCGTTGTGTACCATGTCGTTTGGATCATCGCGTAACCCTGGCGAAACCAAACCGAACCGAACGAGTGTGTGTGTGTACGCACACCCATGGACAGATCGTATCGAGCCGCGCGCGTGTGGATGAGTTGGTGTGTGTGCTTGGTTGTGATGGGTATCAAAACAAAAGGTATGTCAGCTGTGGGATTTGAACCCACGCGTTCGAAAACATTACGACCTGAACGTAACCCCTTAGACCACTCGGGCAAACTGACCGCACAAACCGCAACAAAGCCACACAACAACACACAAGCCAATTCACACAACTACAACACAAAATACAACACTACACTACACTACACATTACTATACAATACAACAACTACGCACGCTCACCAACCCACCAACACAACACAGTACCACACTACACAAAACGATACGACACACTACACTACAAACATCAAACAATACTACACACCACATACGCAGTAACACAGCACACACACAAACACCACCACCTCACCTTGCTCGCACACATACACATGTGCATCACATCAGATACAAACACAATACGACGCAAACACTATTCACTACACACTACATACTACACACTACACACTACACACTACACACTACACACTATATGTGACACACAACACTTGAAATGCAAAACACAAAACATACCGTACACAAACCAAACGCAAACGCACACAAACACAAACACAGACCAAACGCAAACACGAACACACACAGGAATCCATACGTCCATTGGCCGCACACACACACACACATACACACAAACATGTAGATACACACGTTGGTAGACTTTGGGACCCACGTGTGGTAGTGAACGAGGGTCAAGGGCGACGGATCGTGTACGCCGAACGGTGTGTGTGTGTGTGTGTGTGTGTGTGTGTTGTATGTGTATGTGCGTGTGTTTGCGTGCGCATATGCTGTTTTCAGTCGGTTGCTGTGTTTGAATCGTTGCGCATACTGTCTTGGTTGTGGTTGCGCGCGTGACTGGTTTGCGCATCGGCGCTTCGTTGTGTACCATGTCGTTTGGATCATCGCGTAACCCTGGCGAAACCAAACCGAACCGAACGAGTGTGTGTGTGTACGCACACCCATGGACAGATCGTATCGAGCCGCGCGCGTGTGGATGAGTTGGTGTGTGTGCTTGGTTGTGATGGGTATCAAAACAAAAGGTATGTCAGCTGTGGGATTTGAACCCACGCGTTCGAAAACATTACGACCTGAACGTAACCCCTTAGACCACTCGGGCAAACTGACCGCACAAACCGCAACAAAGCCACACAACAACACACAAGCCAATTCACACAACTACAACACAAAATACAACACTACACTACACTACACATTACTATACAATACAACAACTACGCACGCTCACCAACCCACCAACACAACACAGTACCACACTACACAAAACGATACGACACACTACACTACAAACATCAAACAATACTACACACCACATACGCAGTAACACAGCACACACACAAACACCACCACCTCACCTTGCTCGCACACATACACATGTGCATCACATCAGATACAAACACAATACGACGCAAACACTATTCACTACACACTACATACTACACACTACACACTACACACTACACACTACACACTATATGTGACACACAACACTTGAAATGCAAAACACAAAACATACCGTACACAAACCAAACGCAAACGCACACAAACACAAACACAGACCAAACGCAAACACGAACACACACAGGAATCCATACGTCCATTGGCCGCACACACACACACACATACACACAAACATGTAGATACACACGTTGGTAGACTTTGGGACCCACGTGTGGTAGTGAACGAGGGTCAAGGGCGACGGATCGTGTACGCCGAACGGTGTGTGTGTGTGTGTGTGTGTGTGTGTGTGTTGTATGTGTATGTGCGTGTGTTTGCGTGCGCATATGCTGTTTTCAGTCGGTTGCTGTGTTTGAATCGTTGCGCATACTGTCTTGGTTGTGGTTGCGCGCGTGACTGGTTTGCGCATCGGCGCTTCGTTGTGTACCATGTCGTTTGGATCATCGCGTAACCCTGGCGAAACCAAACCGAACCGAACGAGTGTGTGTGTGTACGCACACCCATGGACAGATCGTATCGAGCCGCGCGCGTGTGGATGAGTTGGTGTGTGTGCTTGGTTGTGATGGGTATCAAAACAAAAGGTATGTCAGCTGTGGGATTTGAACCCACGCGTTCGAAAACATTACGACCTGAACGTAACCCCTTAGACCACTCGGGCAAACTGACCGCACAAACCGCAACAAAGCCACACAACAACACACAAGCCAATTCACACAACTACAACACAAAATACAACACTACACTACACTACACATTACTATACAATACAACAACTACGCACGCTCACCAACCCACCAACACAACACAGTACCACACTACACAAAACGATACGACACACTACACTACAAACATCAAACAATACTACACACCACATACGCAGTAACACAGCACACACACAAACACCACCACCTCACCTTGCTCGCACACATACACATGTGCATCACATCAGATACAAACACAATACGACGCAAACACTATTCACTACACACTACATACTACACACTACACACTACACACTACACACTACACACTATATGTGACACACAACACTTGAAATGCAAAACACAAAACATACCGTACACAAACCAAACGCAAACGCACACAAACACAAACACAGACCAAACGCAAACACGAACACACACAGGAATCCATACGTCCATTGGCCGCACACACACACACACATACACACAAACATGTAGATACACACGTTGGTAGACTTTGGGACCCACGTGTGGTAGTGAACGAGGGTCAAGGGCGACGGATCGTGTACGCCGAACGGTGTGTGTGTGTGTGTGTGTGTGTGTGTGTTGTATGTGTATGTGCGTGTGTTTGCGTGCGCATATGCTGTTTTCAGTCGGTTGCTGTGTTTGAATCGTTGCGCATACTGTCTTGGTTGTGGTTGCGCGCGTGACTGGTTTGCGCATCGGCGCTTCGTTGTGTACCATGTCGTTTGGATCATCGCGTAACCCTGGCGAAACCAAACCGAACCGAACGAGTGTGTGTGTGTACGCACACCCATGGACAGATCGTATCGAGCCGCGCGCGTGTGGATGAGTTGGTGTGTGTGCTTGGTTGTGATGGGTATCAAAACAAAAGGTATGTCAGCTGTGGGATTTGAACCCACGCGTTCGAAAACATTACGACCTGAACGTAACCCCTTAGACCACTCGGGCAAACTGACCGCACAAACCGCAACAAAGCCACACAACAACACACAAGCCAATTCACACAACTACAACACAAAATACAACACTACACTACACTACACATTACTATACAATACAACAACTACGCACGCTCACCAACCCACCAACACAACACAGTACCACACTACACAAAACGATACGACACACTACACTACAAACATCAAACAATACTACACACCACATACGCAGTAACACAGCACACACACAAACACCACCACCTCACCTTGCTCGCACACATACACATGTGCATCACATCAGATACAAACACAATACGACGCAAACACTATTCACTACACACTACATACTACACACTACACACTACACACTACACACTACACACTATATGTGACACACAACACTTGAAATGCAAAACACAAAACATACCGTACACAAACCAAACGCAAACGCACACAAACACAAACACAGACCAAACGCAAACACGAACACACACAGGAATCCATACGTCCATTGGCCGCACACACACACACACATACACACAAACATGTAGATACACACGTTGGTAGACTTTGGGACCCACGTGTGGTAGTGAACGAGGGTCAAGGGCGACGGATCGTGTACGCCGAACGGTGTGTGTGTGTGTGTGTGTGTGTGTGTGTGTTGTATGTGTATGTGCGTGTGTTTGCGTGCGCATATGCTGTTTTCAGTCGGTTGCTGTGTTTGAATCGTTGCGCATACTGTCTTGGTTGTGGTTGCGCGCGTGACTGGTTTGCGCATCGGCGCTTCGTTGTGTACCATGTCGTTTGGATCATCGCGTAACCCTGGCGAAACCAAACCGAACCGAACGAGTGTGTGTGTGTACGCACACCCATGGACAGATCGTATCGAGCCGCGCGCGTGTGGATGAGTTGGTGTGTGTGCTTGGTTGTGATGGGTATCAAAACAAAAGGTATGTCAGCTGTGGGATTTGAACCCACGCGTTCGAAAACATTACGACCTGAACGTAACCCCTTAGACCACTCGGGCAAACTGACCGCACAAACCGCAACAAAGCCACACAACAACACACAAGCCAATTCACACAACTACAACACAAAATACAACACTACACTACACTACACATTACTATACAATACAACAACTACGCACGCTCACCAACCCACCAACACAACACAGTACCACACTACACAAAACGATACGACACACTACACTACAAACATCAAACAATACTACACACCACATACGCAGTAACACAGCACACACACAAACACCACCACCTCACCTTGCTCGCACACATACACATGTGCATCACATCAGATACAAACACAATACGACGCAAACACTATTCACTACACACTACATACTACACACTACACACTACACACTACACACTACACACTATATGTGACACACAACACTTGAAATGCAAAACACAAAACATACCGTACACAAACCAAACGCAAACGCACACAAACACAAACACAGACCAAACGCAAACACGAACACACACAGGAATCCATACGTCCATTGGCCGCACACACACACACATACACACAAACATGTAGATACACACGTTGGTAGACTTTGGGACCCACGTGTGGTAGTGAACGAGGGTCAAGGGCGACGGATCGTGTACGCCGAACGGTGTGTGTGTGTGTGTGTGTGTGTGTGTTGTATGTGTATGTGCGTGTGTTTGCGTGCGCATATGCTGTTTTCAGTCGGTTGCTGTGTTTGAATCGTTGCGCATACTGTCTTGGTTGTGGTTGCGCGCGTGACTGGTTTGCGCATCGGCGCTTCGTTGTGTACCATGTCGTTTGGATCATCGCGTAACCCTGGCGAAACCAAACCGAACCGAACGAGTGTGTGTGTGTACGCACACCCATGGACAGATCGTATCGAGCCGCGCGCGTGTGGATGAGTTGGTGTGTGTGCTTGGTTGTGATGGGTATCAAAACAAAAGGTATGTCAGCTGTGGGATTTGAACCCACGCGTTCGAAAACATTACGACCTGAACGTAACCCCTTAGACCACTCGGGCAAACTGACCGCACAAACCGCAACAAAGCCACACAACAACACACAAGCCAATTCACACAACTACAACACAAAATACAACACTACACTACACTACACATTACTATACAATACAACAACTACGCACGCTCACCAACCCACCAACACAACACAGTACCACACTACACAAAACGATACGACACACTACACTACAAACATCAAACAATACTACACACCACATACGCAGTAACACAGCACACACACAAACACCACCACCTCACCTTGCTCGCACACATACACATGTGCATCACATCAGATACAAACACAATACGACGCAAACACTATTCACTACACACTACATACTACACACTACACACTACACACTACACACTACACACTATATGTGACACACAACACTTGAAATGCAAAACACAAAACATACCGTACACAAACCAAACGCAAACGCACACAAACACAAACACAGACCAAACGCAAACACGAACACACACAGGAATCCATACGTCCATTGGCCGCACACACACACACACATACACACAAACATGTAGATACACACGTTGGTAGACTTTGGGACCCACGTGTGGTAGTGAACGAGGGTCGAGGGCGACGGATCGTGTACGCCGAACGGTGTGTGTGTGTGTGTGTGTGTGTGTGTGTTGTATGTGTATGTGCGTGTGTTTGCGTGCGCATATGCTGTTTTCAGTCGGTTGCTGTGTTTGAATCGTTGCGCATACTGTCTTGGTTGTGGTTGCGCGCGTGACTGGTTTGCGCATCGGCGCTTCGTTGTGTACCATGTCGTTTGGATCATCGCGTAACCCTGGCGAAACCAAACCGAACCGAACGAGTGTGTGTGTGTACGCACACCCATGGACAGATCGTATCGAGCCGCGCGCGTGTGGATGAGTTGGTGTGTGTGCTTGGTTGTGATGGGTATCAAAACAAAAGGTATGTCAGCTGTGGGATTTGAACCCACGCGTTCGAAAACATTACGACCTGAACGTAACCCCTTAGACCACTCGGGCAAACTGACCGCACAAACCGCAACAAAGCCACACAACAACACACAAGCCAATTCACACAACTACAACACAAAATACAACACTACACTACACTACACATTACTATACAATACAACAACTACGCACGCTCACCAACCCACCAACACAACACAGTACCACACTACACAAAACGATACGACACACTACACTACAAACATCAAACAATACTACACACCACATACGCAGTAACACAGCACACACACAAACACCACCACCTCACCTTGCTCGCACACATACACATGTGCATCACATCAGATACAAACACAATACGACGCAAACACTATTCACTACACACTACATACTACACACTACACACTACACACTACACACTACACACTATATGTGACACACAACACTTGAAATGCAAAACACAAAACATACCGTACACAAACCAAACGCAAACGCACACAAACACAAACACAGACCAAACGCAAACACGAACACACACAGGAATCCATACGTCCATTGGCCGCACACACACACACACATACACACAAACATGTAGATACACACGTTGGTAGACTTTGGGACCCACGTGTGGTAGTGAACGAGGGTCAAGGGCGACGGATCGTGTACGCCGAACGGTGTGTGTGTGTGTGTGTGTGTGTGTGTGTTGTATGTGTATGTGCGTGTGTTTGCGTGCGCATATGCTGTTTTCAGTCGGTTGCTGTGTTTGAATCGTTGCGCATACTGTCTTGGTTGTGGTTGCGCGCGTGACTGGTTTGCGCATCGGCGCTTCGTTGTGTACCATGTCGTTTGGATCATCGCGTAACCCTGGCGAAACCAAACCGAACCGAACGAGTGTGTGTGTGTACGCACACCCATGGACAGATCGTATCGAGCCGCGCGCGTGTGGATGAGTTGGTGTGTGTGCTTGGTTGTGATGGGTATCAAAACAAAAGGTATGTCAGCTGTGGGATTTGAACCCACGCGTTCGAAAACATTACGACCTGAACGTAACCCCTTAGACCACTCGGGCAAACTGACCGCACAAACCGCAACAAAGCCACACAACAACACACAAGCCAATTCACACAACTACAACACAAAATACAACACTACACTACACTACACATTACTATACAATACAACAACTACGCACGCTCACCAACCCACCAACACAACACAGTACCACACTACACAAAACGATACGACACACTACACTACAAACATCAAACAATACTACACACCACATACGCAGTAACACAGCACACACACAAACACCACCACCTCACCTTGCTCGCACACATACACATGTGCATCACATCAGATACAAACACAATACGACGCAAACACTATTCACTACACACTACATACTACACACTACACACTACACACTACACACTACACACTATATGTGACACACAACACTTGAAATGCAAAACACAAAACATACCGTACACAAACCAAACGCAAACGCACACAAACACAAACACAGACCAAACGCAAACACGAACACACACAGGAATCCATACGTCCATTGGCCGCACACACACACACACATACACACAAACATGTAGATACACACGTTGGTAGACTTTGGGACCCACGTGTGGTAGTGAACGAGGGTCGAGGGCGACGGATCGTGTACGCCGAACGGTGTGTGTGTGTGTGTGTGTGTGTGTGTGTTGTATGTGTATGTGCGTGTGTTTGCGTGCGCATATGCTGTTTTCAGTCGGTTGCTGTGTTTGAATCGTTGCGCATACTGTCTTGGTTGTGGTTGCGCGCGTGACTGGTTTGCGCATCGGCGCTTCGTTGTGTACCATGTCGTTTGGATCATCGCGTAACCCTGGCGAAACCAAACCGAACCGAACGAGTGTGTGTGTGTACGCACACCCATGGACAGATCGTATCGAGCCGCGCGCGTGTGGATGAGTTGGTGTGTGTGCTTGGTTGTGATGGGTATCAAAACAAAAGGTATGTCAGCTGTGGGATTTGAACCCACGCGTTCGAAAACATTACGACCTGAACGTAACCCCTTAGACCACTCGGGCAAACTGACCGCACAAACCGCAACAAAGCCACACAACAACACACAAGCCAATTCACACAACTACAACACAAAATACAACACTACACTACACTACACATTACTATACAATACAACAACTACGCACGCTCACCAACCCACCAACACAACACAGTACCACACTACACAAAACGATACGACACACTACACTACAAACATCAAACAATACTACACACCACATACGCAGTAACACAGCACACACACAAACACCACCACCTCACCTTGCTCGCACACATACACATGTGCATCACATCAGATACAAACACAATACGACGCAAACACTATTCACTACACACTACATACTACACACTACACACTACACACTACACACTACACACTATATGTGACACACAACACTTGAAATGCAAAACACAAAACATACCGTACACAAACCAAACGCAAACGCACACAAACACAAACACAGACCAAACGCAAACACGAACACACACAGGAATCCATACGTCCATTGGCCGCACACACACACACACATACACACAAACATGTAGATACACACGTTGGTAGACTTTGGGACCCACGTGTGGTAGTGAACGAGGGTCGAGGGCGACGGATCGTGTACGCCGAACGGTGTGTGTGTGTGTGTGTGTGTGTGTGTGTTGTATGTGTATGTGCGTGTGTTTGCGTGCGCATATGCTGTTTTCAGTCGGTTGCTGTGTTTGAATCGTTGCGCATACTGTCTTGGTTGTGGTTGCGCGCGTGACTGGTTTGCGCATCGGCGCTTCGTTGTGTACCATGTCGTTTGGATCATCGCGTAACCCTGGCGAAACCAAACCGAACCGAACGAGTGTGTGTGTGTACGCACACCCATGGACAGATCGTATCGAGCCGCGCGCGTGTGGATGAGTTGGTGTGTGTGCTTGGTTGTGATGGGTATCAAAACAAAAGGTATGTCAGCTGTGGGATTTGAACCCACGCGTTCGAAAACATTACGACCTGAACGTAACCCCTTAGACCACTCGGGCAAACTGACCGCACAAACCGCAACAAAGCCACACAACAACACACAAGCCAATTCACACAACTACAACACAAAATACAACACTACACTACACTACACATTACTATACAATACAACAACTACGCACGCTCACCAACCCACCAACACAACACAGTACCACACTACACAAAACGATACGACACACTACACTACAAACATCAAACAATACTACACACCACATACGCAGTAACACAGCACACACACAAACACCACCACCTCACCTTGCTCGCACACATACACATGTGCATCACATCAGATACAAACACAATACGACGCAAACACTATTCACTACACACTACATACTACACACTACACACTACACACTACACACTACACACTATATGTGACACACAACACTTGAAATGCAAAACACAAAACATACCGTACACAAACCAAACGCAAACGCACACAAACACAAACACAGACCAAACGCAAACACGAACACACACAGGAATCCATACGTCCATTGGCCGCACACACACACACACATACACACAAACATGTAGATACACACGTTGGTAGACTTTGGGACCCACGTGTGGTAGTGAACGAGGGTCGAGGGCGACGGATCGTGTACGCCGAACGGTGTGTGTGTGTGTGTGTGTGTGTGTGTGTTGTATGTGTATGTGCGTGTGTTTGCGTGCGCATATGCTGTTTTCAGTCGGTTGCTGTGTTTGAATCGTTGCGCATACTGTCTTGGTTGTGGTTGCGCGCGTGACTGGTTTGCGCATCGGCGCTTCGTTGTGTACCATGTCGTTTGGATCATCGCGTAACCCTGGCGAAACCAAACCGAACCGAACGAGTGTGTGTGTGTACGCACACCCATGGACAGATCGTATCGAGCCGCGCGCGTGTGGATGAGTTGGTGTGTGTGCTTGGTTGTGATGGGTATCAAAACAAAAGGTATGTCAGCTGTGGGATTTGAACCCACGCGTTCGAAAACATTACGACCTGAACGTAACCCCTTAGACCACTCGGGCAAACTGACCGCACAAACCGCAACAAAGCCACACAACAACACACAAGCCAATTCACACAACTACAACACAAAATACAACACTACACTACACTACACATTACTATACAATACAACAACTACGCACGCTCACCAACCCACCAACACAACACAGTACCACACTACACAAAACGATACGACACACTACACTACAAACATCAAACAATACTACACACCACATACGCAGTAACACAGCACACACACAAACACCACCACCTCACCTTGCTCGCACACATACACATGTGCATCACATCAGATACAAACACAATACGACGCAAACACTATTCACTACACACTACATACTACACACTACACACTACACACTACACACTACACACTATATGTGACACACAACACTTGAAATGCAAAACACAAAACATACCGTACACAAACCAAACGCAAACGCACACAAACACAAACACAGACCAAACGCAAACACGAACACACACAGGAATCCATACGTCCATTGGCCGCACACACACACACACATACACACAAACATGTAGATACACACGTTGGTAGACTTTGGGACCCACGTGTGGTAGTGAACGAGGGTCAAGGGCGACGGATCGTGTACGCCGAACGGTGTGTGTGTGTGTGTGTGTGTGTGTGTGTTGTATGTGTATGTGCGTGTGTTTGCGTGCGCATATGCTGTTTTCAGTCGGTTGCTGTGTTTGAATCGTTGCGCATACTGTCTTGGTTGTGGTTGCGCGCGTGACTGGTTTGCGCATCGGCGCTTCGTTGTGTACCATGTCGTTTGGATCATCGCGTAACCCTGGCGAAACCAAACCGAACCGAACGAGTGTGTGTGTGTACGCACACCCATGGACAGATCGTATCGAGCCGCGCGCGTGTGGATGAGTTGGTGTGTGTGCTTGGTTGTGATGGGTATCAAAACAAAAGGTATGTCAGCTGTGGGATTTGAACCCACGCGTTCGAAAACATTACGACCTGAACGTAACCCCTTAGACCACTCGGGCAAACTGACCGCACAAACCGCAACAAAGCCACACAACAACACACAAGCCAATTCACACAACTACAACACAAAATACAACACTACACTACACTACACATTACTATACAATACAACAACTACGCACGCTCACCAACCCACCAACACAACACAGTACCACACTACACAAAACGATACGACACACTACACTACAAACATCAAACAATACTACACACCACATACGCAGTAACACAGCACACACACAAACACCACCACCTCACCTTGCTCGCACACATACACATGTGCATCACATCAGATACAAACACAATACGACGCAAACACTATTCACTACACACTACATACTACACACTACACACTACACACTACACACTACACACTATATGTGACACACAACACTTGAAATGCAAAACACAAAACATACCGTACACAAACCAAACGCAAACGCACACAAACACAAACACAGACCAAACGCAAACACGAACACACACAGGAATCCATACGTCCATTGGCCGCACACACACACACACATACACACAAACATGTAGATACACACGTTGGTAGACTTTGGGACCCACGTGTGGTAGTGAACGAGGGTCAAGGGCGACGGATCGTGTACGCCGAACGGTGTGTGTGTGTGTGTGTGTGTGTGTGTGTTGTATGTGTATGTGCGTGTGTTTGCGTGCGCATATGCTGTTTTCAGTCGGTTGCTGTGTTTGAATCGTTGCGCATACTGTCTTGGTTGTGGTTGCGCGCGTGACTGGTTTGCGCATCGGCGCTTCGTTGTGTACCATGTCGTTTGGATCATCGCGTAACCCTGGCGAAACCAAACCGAACCGAACGAGTGTGTGTGTGTACGCACACCCATGGACAGATCGTATCGAGCCGCGCGCGTGTGGATGAGTTGGTGTGTGTGCTTGGTTGTGATGGGTATCAAAACAAAAGGTATGTCAGCTGTGGGATTTGAACCCACGCGTTCGAAAACATTACGACCTGAACGTAACCCCTTAGACCACTCGGGCAAACTGACCGCACAAACCGCAACAAAGCCACACAACAACACACAAGCCAATTCACACAACTACAACACAAAATACAACACTACACTACACTACACATTACTATACAATACAACAACTACGCACGCTCACCAACCCACCAACACAACACAGTACCACACTACACAAAACGATACGACACACTACACTACAAACATCAAACAATACTACACACCACATACGCAGTAACACAGCACACACACAAACACCACCACCTCACCTTGCTCGCACACATACACATGTGCATCACATCAGATACAAACACAATACGACGCAAACACTATTCACTACACACTACATACTACACACTACACACTACACACTACACACTACACACTATATGTGACACACAACACTTGAAATGCAAAACACAAAACATACCGTACACAAACCAAACGCAAACGCACACAAACACAAACACAGACCAAACGCAAACACGAACACACACAGGAATCCATACGTCCATTGGCCGCACACACACACACACATACACACAAACATGTAGATACACACGTTGGTAGACTTTGGGACCCACGTGTGGTAGTGAACGAGGGTCAAGGGCGACGGATCGTGTACGCCGAACGGTGTGTGTGTGTGTGTGTGTGTGTGTGTGTTGTATGTGTATGTGCGTGTGTTTGCGTGCGCATATGCTGTTTTCAGTCGGTTGCTGTGTTTGAATCGTTGCGCATACTGTCTTGGTTGTGGTTGCGCGCGTGACTGGTTTGCGCATCGGCGCTTCGTTGTGTACCATGTCGTTTGGATCATCGCGTAACCCTGGCGAAACCAAACCGAACCGAACGAGTGTGTGTGTGTACGCACACCCATGGACAGATCGTATCGAGCCGCGCGCGTGTGGATGAGTTGGTGTGTGTGCTTGGTTGTGATGGGTATCAAAACAAAAGGTATGTCAGCTGTGGGATTTGAACCCACGCGTTCGAAAACATTACGACCTGAACGTAACCCCTTAGACCACTCGGGCAAACTGACCGCACAAACCGCAACAAAGCCACACAACAACACACAAGCCAATTCACACAACTACAACACAAAATACAACACTACACTACACTACACATTACTATACAATACAACAACTACGCACGCTCACCAACCCACCAACACAACACAGTACCACACTACACAAAACGATACGACACACTACACTACAAACATCAAACAATACTACACACCACATACGCAGTAACACAGCACACACACAAACACCACCACCTCACCTTGCTCGCACACATACACATGTGCATCACATCAGATACAAACACAATACGACGCAAACACTATTCACTACACACTACATACTACACACTACACACTACACACTACACACTACACACTATATGTGACACACAACACTTGAAATGCAAAACACAAAACATACCGTACACAAACCAAACGCAAACGCACACAAACACAAACACAGACCAAACGCAAACACGAACACACACAGGAATCCATACGTCCATTGGCCGCACACACACACACACATACACACAAACATGTAGATACACACGTTGGTAGACTTTGGGACCCACGTGTGGTAGTGAACGAGGGTCAAGGGCGACGGATCGTGTACGCCGAACGGTGTGTGTGTGTGTGTGTGTGTGTGTGTGTTGTATGTGTATGTGCGTGTGTTTGCGTGCGCATATGCTGTTTTCAGTCGGTTGCTGTGTTTGAATCGTTGCGCATACTGTCTTGGTTGTGGTTGCGCGCGTGACTGGTTTGCGCATCGGCGCTTCGTTGTGTACCATGTCGTTTGGATCATCGCGTAACCCTGGCGAAACCAAACCGAACCGAACGAGTGTGTGTGTGTACGCACACCCATGGACAGATCGTATCGAGCCGCGCGCGTGTGGATGAGTTGGTGTGTGTGCTTGGTTGTGATGGGTATCAAAACAAAAGGTATGTCAGCTGTGGGATTTGAACCCACGCGTTCGAAAACATTACGACCTGAACGTAACCCCTTAGACCACTCGGGCAAACTGACCGCACAAACCGCAACAAAGCCACACAACAACACACAAGCCAATTCACACAACTACAACACAAAATACAACACTACACTACACTACACATTACTATACAATACAACAACTACGCACGCTCACCAACCCACCAACACAACACAGTACCACACTACACAAAACGATACGACACACTACACTACAAACATCAAACAATACTACACACCACATACGCAGTAACACAGCACACACACAAACACCACCACCTCACCTTGCTCGCACACATACACATGTGCATCACATCAGATACAAACACAATACGACGCAAACACTATTCACTACACACTACATACTACACACTACACACTACACACTACACACTACACACTATATGTGACACACAACACTTGAAATGCAAAACACAAAACATACCGTACACAAACCAAACGCAAACGCACACAAACACAAACACAGACCAAACGCAAACACGAACACACACAGGAATCCATACGTCCATTGGCCGCACACACACACACACATACACACAAACATGTAGATACACACGTTGGTAGACTTTGGGACCCACGTGTGGTAGTGAACGAGGGTCAAGGGCGACGGATCGTGTACGCCGAACGGTGTGTGTGTGTGTGTGTGTGTGTGTGTTGTATGTGTATGTGCGTGTGTTTGCGTGCGCATATGCTGTTTTCAGTCGGTTGCTGTGTTTGAATCGTTGCGCATACTGTCTTGGTTGTGGTTGCGCGCGTGACTGGTTTGCGCATCGGCGCTTCGTTGTGTACCATGTCGTTTGGATCATCGCGTAACCCTGGCGAAACCAAACCGAACCGAACGAGTGTGTGTGTGTACGCACACCCATGGACAGATCGTATCGAGCCGCGCGCGTGTGGATGAGTTGGTGTGTGTGCTTGGTTGTGATGGGTATCAAAACAAAAGGTATGTCAGCTGTGGGATTTGAACCCACGCGTTCGAAAACATTACGACCTGAACGTAACCCCTTAGACCACTCGGGCAAACTGACCGCACAAACCGCAACAAAGCCACACAACAACACACAAGCCAATTCACACAACTACAACACAAAATACAACACTACACTACACTACACATTACTATACAATACAACAACTACGCACGCTCACCAACCCACCAACACAACACAGTACCACACTACACAAAACGATACGACACACTACACTACAAACATCAAACAATACTACACACCACATACGCAGTAACACAGCACACACACAAACACCACCACCTCACCTTGCTCGCACACATACACATGTGCATCACATCAGATACAAACACAATACGACGCAAACACTATTCACTACACACTACATACTACACACTACACACTACACACTACACACTACACACTATATGTGACACACAACACTTGAAATGCAAAACACAAAACATACCGTACACAAACCAAACGCAAACGCACACAAACACAAACACAGACCAAACGCAAACACGAACACACACAGGAATCCATACGTCCATTGGCCGCACACACACACACACATACACACAAACATGTAGATACACACGTTGGTAGACTTTGGGACCCACGTGTGGTAGTGAACGAGGGTCGAGGGCGACGGATCGTGTACGCCGAACGGTGTGTGTGTGTGTGTGTGTGTGTGTGTTGTATGTGTATGTGCGTGTGTTTGCGTGCGCATATGCTGTTTTCAGTCGGTTGCTGTGTTTGAATCGTTGCGCATACTGTCTTGGTTGTGGTTGCGCGCGTGACTGGTTTGCGCATCGGCGCTTCGTTGTGTACCATGTCGTTTGGATCATCGCGTAACCCTGGCGAAACCAAACCGAACCGAACGAGTGTGTGTGTGTACGCACACCCATGGACAGATCGTATCGAGCCGCGCGCGTGTGGATGAGTTGGTGTGTGTGCTTGGTTGTGATGGGTATCAAAACAAAAGGTATGTCAGCTGTGGGATTTGAACCCACGCGTTCGAAAACATTACGACCTGAACGTAACCCCTTAGACCACTCGGGCAAACTGACCGCACAAACCGCAACAAAGCCACACAACAACACACAAGCCAATTCACACAACTACAACACAAAATACAACACTACACTACACTACACATTACTATACAATACAACAACTACGCACGCTCACCAACCCACCAACACAACACAGTACCACACTACACAAAACGATACGACACACTACACTACAAACATCAAACAATACTACACACCACATACGCAGTAACACAGCACACACACAAACACCACCACCTCACCTTGCTCGCACACATACACATGTGCATCACATCAGATACAAACACAATACGACGCAAACACTATTCACTACACACTACATACTACACACTACACACTACACACTACACACTACACACTATATGTGACACACAACACTTGAAATGCAAAACACAAAACATACCGTACACAAACCAAACGCAAACGCACACAAACACAAACACAGACCAAACGCAAACACGAACACACACAGGAATCCATACGTCCATTGGCCGCACACACACACACACATACACACAAACATGTAGATACACACGTTGGTAGACTTTGGGACCCACGTGTGGTAGTGAACGAGGGTCGAGGGCGACGGATCGTGTACGCCGAACGGTGTGTGTGTGTGTGTGTGTGTGTGTGTGTTGTATGTGTATGTGCGTGTGTTTGCGTGCGCATATGCTGTTTTCAGTCGGTTGCTGTGTTTGAATCGTTGCGCATACTGTCTTGGTTGTGGTTGCGCGCGTGACTGGTTTGCGCATCGGCGCTTCGTTGTGTACCATGTCGTTTGGATCATCGCGTAACCCTGGCGAAACCAAACCGAACCGAACGAGTGTGTGTGTGTACGCACACCCATGGACAGATCGTATCGAGCCGCGCGCGTGTGGATGAGTTGGTGTGTGTGCTTGGTTGTGATGGGTATCAAAACAAAAGGTATGTCAGCTGTGGGATTTGAACCCACGCGTTCGAAAACATTACGACCTGAACGTAACCCCTTAGACCACTCGGGCAAACTGACCGCACAAACCGCAACAAAGCCACACAACAACACACAAGCCAATTCACACAACTACAACACAAAATACAACACTACACTACACTACACATTACTATACAATACAACAACTACGCACGCTCACCAACCCACCAACACAACACAGTACCACACTACACAAAACGATACGACACACTACACTACAAACATCAAACAATACTACACACCACATACGCAGTAACACAGCACACACACAAACACCACCACCTCACCTTGCTCGCACACATACACATGTGCATCACATCAGATACAAACACAATACGACGCAAACACTATTCACTACACACTACATACTACACACTACACACTACACACTACACACTACACACTATATGTGACACACAACACTTGAAATGCAAAACACAAAACATACCGTACACAAACCAAACGCAAACGCACACAAACACAAACACAGACCAAACGCAAACACGAACACACACAGGAATCCATACGTCCATTGGCCGCACACACACACACACATACACACAAACATGTAGATACACACGTTGGTAGACTTTGGGACCCACGTGTGGTAGTGAACGAGGGTCGAGGGCGACGGATCGTGTACGCCGAACGGTGTGTGTGTGTGTGTGTGTGTGTGTGTGTGTTGTATGTGTATGTGCGTGTGTTTGCGTGCGCATATGCTGTTTTCAGTCGGTTGCTGTGTTTGAATCGTTGCGCATACTGTCTTGGTTGTGGTTGCGCGCGTGACTGGTTTGCGCATCGGCGCTTCGTTGTGTACCATGTCGTTTGGATCATCGCGTAACCCTGGCGAAACCAAACCGAACCGAACGAGTGTGTGTGTGTACGCACACCCATGGACAGATCGTATCGAGCCGCGCGCGTGTGGATGAGTTGGTGTGTGTGCTTGGTTGTGATGGGTATCAAAACAAAAGGTATGTCAGCTGTGGGATTTGAACCCACGCGTTCGAAAACATTACGACCTGAACGTAACCCCTTAGACCACTCGGGCAAACTGACCGCACAAACCGCAACAAAGCCACACAACAACACACAAGCCAATTCACACAACTACAACACAAAATACAACACTACACTACACTACACATTACTATACAATACAACAACTACGCACGCTCACCAACCCACCAACACAACACAGTACCACACTACACAAAACGATACGACACACTACACTACAAACATCAAACAATACTACACACCACATACGCAGTAACACAGCACACACACAAACACCACCACCTCACCTTGCTCGCACACATACACATGTGCATCACATCAGATACAAACACAATACGACGCAAACACTATTCACTACACACTACATACTACACACTACACACTACACACTACACACTACACACTATATGTGACACACAACACTTGAAATGCAAAACACAAAACATACCGTACACAAACCAAACGCAAACGCACACAAACACAAACACAGACCAAACGCAAACACGAACACACACAGGAATCCATACGTCCATTGGCCGCACACACACACACATACACACAAACATGTAGATACACACGTTGGTAGACTTTGGGACCCACGTGTGGTAGTGAACGAGGGTCGAGGGCGACGGATCGTGTACGCCGAACGGTGTGTGTGTGTGTGTGTGTGTGTGTGTGTTGTATGTGTATGTGCGTGTGTTTGCGTGCGCATATGCTGTTTTCAGTCGGTTGCTGTGTTTGAATCGTTGCGCATACTGTCTTGGTTGTGGTTGCGCGCGTGACTGGTTTGCGCATCGGCGCTTCGTTGTGTACCATGTCGTTTGGATCATCGCGTAACCCTGGCGAAACCAAACCGAACCGAACGAGTGTGTGTGTGTACGCACACCCATGGACAGATCGTATCGAGCCGCGCGCGTGTGGATGAGTTGGTGTGTGTGCTTGGTTGTGATGGGTATCAAAACAAAAGGTATGTCAGCTGTGGGATTTGAACCCACGCGTTCGAAAACATTACGACCTGAACGTAACCCCTTAGACCACTCGGGCAAACTGACCGCACAAACCGCAACAAAGCCACACAACAACACACAAGCCAATTCACACAACTACAACACAAAATACAACACTACACTACACTACACATTACTATACAATACAACAACTACGCACGCTCACCAACCCACCAACACAACACAGTACCACACTACACAAAACGATACGACACACTACACTACAAACATCAAACAATACTACACACCACATACGCAGTAACACAGCACACACACAAACACCACCACCTCACCTTGCTCGCACACATACACATGTGCATCACATCAGATACAAACACAATACGACGCAAACACTATTCACTACACACTACATACTACACACTACACACTACACACTACACACTACACACTATATGTGACACACAACACTTGAAATGCAAAACACAAAACATACCGTACACAAACCAAACGCAAACGCACACAAACACAAACACAGACCAAACGCAAACACGAACACACACAGGAATCCATACGTCCATTGGCCGCACACACACACACATACACACAAACATGTAGATACACACGTTGGTAGACTTTGGGACCCACGTGTGGTAGTGAACGAGGGTCGAGGGCGACGGATCGTGTACGCCGAACGGTGTGTGTGTGTGTGTGTGTGTGTGTGTGTTGTATGTGTATGTGCGTGTGTTTGCGTGCGCATATGCTGTTTTCAGTCGGTTGCTGTGTTTGAATCGTTGCGCATACTGTCTTGGTTGTGGTTGCGCGCGTGACTGGTTTGCGCATCGGCGCTTCGTTGTGTACCATGTCGTTTGGATCATCGCGTAACCCTGGCGAAACCAAACCGAACCGAACGAGTGTGTGTGTGTACGCACACCCATGGACAGATCGTATCGAGCCGCGCGCGTGTGGATGAGTTGGTGTGTGTGCTTGGTTGTGATGGGTATCAAAACAAAAGGTATGTCAGCTGTGGGATTTGAACCCACGCGTTCGAAAACATTACGACCTGAACGTAACCCCTTAGACCACTCGGGCAAACTGACCGCACAAACCGCAACAAAGCCACACAACAACACACAAGCCAATTCACACAACTACAACACAAAATACAACACTACACTACACTACACATTACTATACAATACAACAACTACGCACGCTCACCAACCCACCAACACAACACAGTACCACACTACACAAAACGATACGACACACTACACTACAAACATCAAACAATACTACACACCACATACGCAGTAACACAGCACACACACAAACACCACCACCTCACCTTGCTCGCACACATACACATGTGCATCACATCAGATACAAACACAATACGACGCAAACACTATTCACTACACACTACATACTACACACTACACACTACACACTACACACTACACACTATATGTGACACACAACACTTGAAATGCAAAACACAAAACATACCGTACACAAACCAAACGCAAACGCACACAAACACAAACACAGACCAAACGCAAACACGAACACACACAGGAATCCATACGTCCATTGGCCGCACACACACACACACATACACACAAACATGTAGATACACACGTTGGTAGACTTTGGGACCCACGTGTGGTAGTGAACGAGGGTCGAGGGCGACGGATCGTGTACGCCGAACGGTGTGTGTGTGTGTGTGTGTGTGTGTGTGTTGTATGTGTATGTGCGTGTGTTTGCGTGCGCATATGCTGTTTTCAGTCGGTTGCTGTGTTTGAATCGTTGCGCATACTGTCTTGGTTGTGGTTGCGCGCGTGACTGGTTTGCGCATCGGCGCTTCGTTGTGTACCATGTCGTTTGGATCATCGCGTAACCCTGGCGAAACCAAACCGAACCGAACGAGTGTGTGTGTGTACGCACACCCATGGACAGATCGTATCGAGCCGCGCGCGTGTGGATGAGTTGGTGTGTGTGCTTGGTTGTGATGGGTATCAAAACAAAAGGTATGTCAGCTGTGGGATTTGAACCCACGCGTTCGAAAACATTACGACCTGAACGTAACCCCTTAGACCACTCGGGCAAACTGACCGCACAAACCGCAACAAAGCCACACAACAACACACAAGCCAATTCACACAACTACAACACAAAATACAACACTACACTACACTACACATTACTATACAATACAACAACTACGCACGCTCACCAACCCACCAACACAACACAGTACCACACTACACAAAACGATACGACACACTACACTACAAACATCAAACAATACTACACACCACATACGCAGTAACACAGCACACACACAAACACCACCACCTCACCTTGCTCGCACACATACACATGTGCATCACATCAGATACAAACACAATACGACGCAAACACTATTCACTACACACTACATACTACACACTACACACTACACACTACACACTACACACTATATGTGACACACAACACTTGAAATGCAAAACACAAAACATACCGTACACAAACCAAACGCAAACGCACACAAACACAAACACAGACCAAACGCAAACACGAACACACACAGGAATCCATACGTCCATTGGCCGCACACACACACACACATACACACAAACATGTAGATACACACGTTGGTAGACTTTGGGACCCACGTGTGGTAGTGAACGAGGGTCAAGGGCGACGGATCGTGTACGCCGAACGGTGTGTGTGTGTGTGTGTGTGTGTGTGTGTTGTATGTGTATGTGCGTGTGTTTGCGTGCGCATATGCTGTTTTCAGTCGGTTGCTGTGTTTGAATCGTTGCGCATACTGTCTTGGTTGTGGTTGCGCGCGTGACTGGTTTGCGCATCGGCGCTTCGTTGTGTACCATGTCGTTTGGATCATCGCGTAACCCTGGCGAAACCAAACCGAACCGAACGAGTGTGTGTGTGTACGCACACCCATGGACAGATCGTATCGAGCCGCGCGCGTGTGGATGAGTTGGTGTGTGTGCTTGGTTGTGATGGGTATCAAAACAAAAGGTATGTCAGCTGTGGGATTTGAACCCACGCGTTCGAAAACATTACGACCTGAACGTAACCCCTTAGACCACTCGGGCAAACTGACCGCACAAACCGCAACAAAGCCACACAACAACACACAAGCCAATTCACACAACTACAACACAAAATACAACACTACACTACACTACACATTACTATACAATACAACAACTACGCACGCTCACCAACCCACCAACACAACACAGTACCACACTACACAAAACGATACGACACACTACACTACAAACATCAAACAATACTACACACCACATACGCAGTAACACAGCACACACACAAACACCACCACCTCACCTTGCTCGCACACATACACATGTGCATCACATCAGATACAAACACAATACGACGCAAACACTATTCACTACACACTACATACTACACACTACACACTACACACTACACACTACACACTATATGTGACACACAACACTTGAAATGCAAAACACAAAACATACCGTACACAAACCAAACGCAAACGCACACAAACACAAACACAGACCAAACGCAAACACGAACACACACAGGAATCCATACGTCCATTGGCCGCACACACACACACACATACACACAAACATGTAGATACACACGTTGGTAGACTTTGGGACCCACGTGTGGTAGTGAACGAGGGTCAAGGGCGACGGATCGTGTACGCCGAACGGTGTGTGTGTGTGTGTGTGTGTGTGTGTGTGTTGTATGTGTATGTGCGTGTGTTTGCGTGCGCATATGCTGTTTTCAGTCGGTTGCTGTGTTTGAATCGTTGCGCATACTGTCTTGGTTGTGGTTGCGCGCGTGACTGGTTTGCGCATCGGCGCTTCGTTGTGTACCATGTCGTTTGGATCATCGCGTAACCCTGGCGAAACCAAACCGAACCGAACGAGTGTGTGTGTGTACGCACACCCATGGACAGATCGTATCGAGCCGCGCGCGTGTGGATGAGTTGGTGTGTGTGCTTGGTTGTGATGGGTATCAAAACAAAAGGTATGTCAGCTGTGGGATTTGAACCCACGCGTTCGAAAACATTACGACCTGAACGTAACCCCTTAGACCACTCGGGCAAACTGACCGCACAAACCGCAACAAAGCCACACAACAACACACAAGCCAATTCACACAACTACAACACAAAATACAACACTACACTACACTACACATTACTATACAATACAACAACTACGCACGCTCACCAACCCACCAACACAACACAGTACCACACTACACAAAACGATACGACACACTACACTACAAACATCAAACAATACTACACACCACATACGCAGTAACACAGCACACACACAAACACCACCACCTCACCTTGCTCGCACACATACACATGTGCATCACATCAGATACAAACACAATACGACGCAAACACTATTCACTACACACTACATACTACACACTACACACTACACACTACACACTACACACTATATGTGACACACAACACTTGAAATGCAAAACACAAAACATACCGTACACAAACCAAACGCAAACGCACACAAACACAAACACAGACCAAACGCAAACACGAACACACACAGGAATCCATACGTCCATTGGCCGCACACACACACACACATACACACAAACATGTAGATACACACGTTGGTAGACTTTGGGACCCACGTGTGGTAGTGAACGAGGGTCGAGGGCGACGGATCGTGTACGCCGAACGGTGTGTGTGTGTGTGTGTGTGTGTGTGTGTTGTATGTGTATGTGCGTGTGTTTGCGTGCGCATATGCTGTTTTCAGTCGGTTGCTGTGTTTGAATCGTTGCGCATACTGTCTTGGTTGTGGTTGCGCGCGTGACTGGTTTGCGCATCGGCGCTTCGTTGTGTACCATGTCGTTTGGATCATCGCGTAACCCTGGCGAAACCAAACCGAACCGAACGAGTGTGTGTGTGTACGCACACCCATGGACAGATCGTATCGAGCCGCGCGCGTGTGGATGAGTTGGTGTGTGTGCTTGGTTGTGATGGGTATCAAAACAAAAGGTATGTCAGCTGTGGGATTTGAACCCACGCGTTCGAAAACATTACGACCTGAACGTAACCCCTTAGACCACTCGGGCAAACTGACCGCACAAACCGCAACAAAGCCACACAACAACACACAAGCCAATTCACACAACTACAACACAAAATACAACACTACACTACACTACACATTACTATACAATACAACAACTACGCACGCTCACCAACCCACCAACACAACACAGTACCACACTACACAAAACGATACGACACACTACACTACAAACATCAAACAATACTACACACCACATACGCAGTAACACAGCACACACACAAACACCACCACCTCACCTTGCTCGCACACATACACATGTGCATCACATCAGATACAAACACAATACGACGCAAACACTATTCACTACACACTACATACTACACACTACACACTACACACTACACACTACACACTATATGTGACACACAACACTTGAAATGCAAAACACAAAACATACCGTACACAAACCAAACGCAAACGCACACAAACACAAACACAGACCAAACGCAAACACGAACACACACAGGAATCCATACGTCCATTGGCCGCACACACACACACACATACACACAAACATGTAGATACACACGTTGGTAGACTTTGGGACCCACGTGTGGTAGTGAACGAGGGTCAAGGGCGACGGATCGTGTACGCCGAACGGTGTGTGTGTGTGTGTGTGTGTGTGTGTGTGTTGTATGTGTATGTGCGTGTGTTTGCGTGCGCATATGCTGTTTTCAGTCGGTTGCTGTGTTTGAATCGTTGCGCATACTGTCTTGGTTGTGGTTGCGCGCGTGACTGGTTTGCGCATCGGCGCTTCGTTGTGTACCATGTCGTTTGGATCATCGCGTAACCCTGGCGAAACCAAACCGAACCGAACGAGTGTGTGTGTGTACGCACACCCATGGACAGATCGTATCGAGCCGCGCGCGTGTGGATGAGTTGGTGTGTGTGCTTGGTTGTGATGGGTATCAAAACAAAAGGTATGTCAGCTGTGGGATTTGAACCCACGCGTTCGAAAACATTACGACCTGAACGTAACCCCTTAGACCACTCGGGCAAACTGACCGCACAAACCGCAACAAAGCCACACAACAACACACAAGCCAATTCACACAACTACAACACAAAATACAACACTACACTACACTACACATTACTATACAATACAACAACTACGCACGCTCACCAACCCACCAACACAACACAGTACCACACTACACAAAACGATACGACACACTACACTACAAACATCAAACAATACTACACACCACATACGCAGTAACACAGCACACACACAAACACCACCACCTCACCTTGCTCGCACACATACACATGTGCATCACATCAGATACAAACACAATACGACGCAAACACTATTCACTACACACTACATACTACACACTACACACTACACACTACACACTACACACTATATGTGACACACAACACTTGAAATGCAAAACACAAAACATACCGTACACAAACCAAACGCAAACGCACACAAACACAAACACAGACCAAACGCAAACACGAACACACACAGGAATCCATACGTCCATTGGCCGCACACACACACACACATACACACAAACATGTAGATACACACGTTGGTAGACTTTGGGACCCACGTGTGGTAGTGAACGAGGGTCGAGGGCGACGGATCGTGTACGCCGAACGGTGTGTGTGTGTGTGTGTGTGTGTGTGTGTGTTGTATGTGTATGTGCGTGTGTTTGCGTGCGCATATGCTGTTTTCAGTCGGTTGCTGTGTTTGAATCGTTGCGCATACTGTCTTGGTTGTGGTTGCGCGCGTGACTGGTTTGCGCATCGGCGCTTCGTTGTGTACCATGTCGTTTGGATCATCGCGTAACCCTGGCGAAACCAAACCGAACCGAACGAGTGTGTGTGTGTACGCACACCCATGGACAGATCGTATCGAGCCGCGCGCGTGTGGATGAGTTGGTGTGTGTGCTTGGTTGTGATGGGTATCAAAACAAAAGGTATGTCAGCTGTGGGATTTGAACCCACGCGTTCGAAAACATTACGACCTGAACGTAACCCCTTAGACCACTCGGGCAAACTGACCGCACAAACCGCAACAAAGCCACACAACAACACACAAGCCAATTCACACAACTACAACACAAAATACAACACTACACTACACTACACATTACTATACAATACAACAACTACGCACGCTCACCAACCCACCAACACAACACAGTACCACACTACACAAAACGATACGACACACTACACTACAAACATCAAACAATACTACACACCACATACGCAGTAACACAGCACACACACAAACACCACCACCTCACCTTGCTCGCACACATACACATGTGCATCACATCAGATACAAACACAATACGACGCAAACACTATTCACTACACACTACATACTACACACTACACACTACACACTACACACTACACACTATATGTGACACACAACACTTGAAATGCAAAACACAAAACATACCGTACACAAACCAAACGCAAACGCACACAAACACAAACACAGACCAAACGCAAACACGAACACACACAGGAATCCATACGTCCATTGGCCGCACACACACACACACATACACACAAACATGTAGATACACACGTTGGTAGACTTTGGGACCCACGTGTGGTAGTGAACGAGGGTCAAGGGCGACGGATCGTGTACGCCGAACGGTGTGTGTGTGTGTGTGTGTGTGTGTGTGTGTTGTATGTGTATGTGCGTGTGTTTGCGTGCGCATATGCTGTTTTCAGTCGGTTGCTGTGTTTGAATCGTTGCGCATACTGTCTTGGTTGTGGTTGCGCGCGTGACTGGTTTGCGCATCGGCGCTTCGTTGTGTACCATGTCGTTTGGATCATCGCGTAACCCTGGCGAAACCAAACCGAACCGAACGAGTGTGTGTGTGTACGCACACCCATGGACAGATCGTATCGAGCCGCGCGCGTGTGGATGAGTTGGTGTGTGTGCTTGGTTGTGATGGGTATCAAAACAAAAGGTATGTCAGCTGTGGGATTTGAACCCACGCGTTCGAAAACATTACGACCTGAACGTAACCCCTTAGACCACTCGGGCAAACTGACCGCACAAACCGCAACAAAGCCACACAACAACACACAAGCCAATTCACACAACTACAACACAAAATACAACACTACACTACACTACACATTACTATACAATACAACAACTACGCACGCTCACCAACCCACCAACACAACACAGTACCACACTACACAAAACGATACGACACACTACACTACAAACATCAAACAATACTACACACCACATACGCAGTAACACAGCACACACACAAACACCACCACCTCACCTTGCTCGCACACATACACATGTGCATCACATCAGATACAAACACAATACGACGCAAACACTATTCACTACACACTACATACTACACACTACACACTACACACTACACACTACACACTATATGTGACACACAACACTTGAAATGCAAAACACAAAACATACCGTACACAAACCAAACGCAAACGCACACAAACACAAACACAGACCAAACGCAAACACGAACACACACAGGAATCCATACGTCCATTGGCCGCACACACACACACACATACACACAAACATGTAGATACACACGTTGGTAGACTTTGGGACCCACGTGTGGTAGTGAACGAGGGTCGAGGGCGACGGATCGTGTACGCCGAACGGTGTGTGTGTGTGTGTGTGTGTGTGTGTGTGTGTTGTATGTGTATGTGCGTGTGTTTGCGTGCGCATATGCTGTTTTCAGTCGGTTGCTGTGTTTGAATCGTTGCGCATACTGTCTTGGTTGTGGTTGCGCGCGTGACTGGTTTGCGCATCGGCGCTTCGTTGTGTACCATGTCGTTTGGATCATCGCGTAACCCTGGCGAAACCAAACCGAACCGAACGAGTGTGTGTGTGTACGCACACCCATGGACAGATCGTATCGAGCCGCGCGCGTGTGGATGAGTTGGTGTGTGTGCTTGGTTGTGATGGGTATCAAAACAAAAGGTATGTCAGCTGTGGGATTTGAACCCACGCGTTCGAAAACATTACGACCTGAACGTAACCCCTTAGACCACTCGGGCAAACTGACCGCACAAACCGCAACAAAGCCACACAACAACACACAAGCCAATTCACACAACTACAACACAAAATACAACACTACACTACACTACACATTACTATACAATACAACAACTACGCACGCTCACCAACCCACCAACACAACACAGTACCACACTACACAAAACGATACGACACACTACACTACAAACATCAAACAATACTACACACCACATACGCAGTAACACAGCACACACACAAACACCACCACCTCACCTTGCTCGCACACATACACATGTGCATCACATCAGATACAAACACAATACGACGCAAACACTATTCACTACACACTACATACTACACACTACACACTACACACTACACACTACACACTATATGTGACACACAACACTTGAAATGCAAAACACAAAACATACCGTACACAAACCAAACGCAAACGCACACAAACACAAACACAGACCAAACGCAAACACGAACACACACAGGAATCCATACGTCCATTGGCCGCACACACACACACACATACACACAAACATGTAGATACACACGTTGGTAGACTTTGGGACCCACGTGTGGTAGTGAACGAGGGTCAAGGGCGACGGATCGTGTACGCCGAACGGTGTTTGTGTGTGTGTGTGTGTGTGTGTGTGTTGTATGTGTATGTGCGTGTGTTTGCGTGCGCATATGCTGTTTTCAGTCGGTTGCTGTGTTTGAATCGTTGCGCATACTGTCTTGGTTGTGGTTGCGCGCGTGACTGGTTTGCGCATCGGCGCTTCGTTGTGTACCATGTCGTTTGGATCATCGCGTAACCCTGGCGAAACCAAACCGAACCGAACGAGTGTGTGTGTGTACGCACACCATGGACAGATCGTATCGAGCCGCGCGCGTGTGGATGAGTTGGTGTGTGTGTTTGGTTGTGATGGGTATCAAAACAAAAGGTATGTCAGCTGTGGGATTTGAACCCACGCGTTCGAAAACATTACGACCTGACGTAACCCCTTAGACCACTCGGGCAAACTGACCGCACAAACCGCAACAAAGCCACACAACAACACACAAGCCAATTCACACAACTACAACACAAAATACAACACTACACTACACTACACATTACTATACAATACAACAACTACGCACGCTCACCACCCACCAACACAACACAGTACCACACTACACAAAACGATACGACACACTACACTACAAACATCAAACAATACTACACACCACATACGCAGTAAACACAGCACACACACAAACACCACCACCTCACCTTGCTCGCACACATTACACATGTGCATCACAGCAGATACAACACAATAGACGCAACACTATTCACTACACACTATACTACACCACTACAACTACACACTACACACTACACACTATATGTGACACACAACACTTGAAATGCAAAACACAAAACATACCGTACACAAACCAAACGCAAACGCACACAAACACTGTGACATGCACACAACACAAAACATCAAATACGTAAACCACCCGCAAACGCACACAAACACAAACACAGACCAAACGCAAACACGAACACACACAGGAATCCATACGTCCATTGGCCGCACACACACACACATACACACAAACATGTAGATACACACGTTGGTAGACTTTGGGACCCACGTGTGGTAGTGAACGAGGGTCGAGGGCGACGGATCGTGTACGCCGAACGGTGTGTGTGTGTGTGTGTGTGTGTGTTGTATGTGTATGTGCGTGTGTTTGCGTGCGCATATGCTGTTTTCAGTCGGTTGCTGTGTTTGAATCGTTGCGCATACTGTCTTGGTTGTGGTTGCGCGCGTGACTGGTTTGCGCATCGGCGCTTCGTTGTGTACCATGTCGTTTGGATCATCGCGTAACCCTGGCGAAACCAAACCGAACCGAACGAGTGTGTGTGTGTACGCACACCCATGGACAGATCGTATCGAGCCGCGCGCGTGTGGATGAGTTGGTGTGTGTGCTTGGTTGTGATGGGTATCAAAACAAAAGGTATGTCAGCTGTGGGATTTGAACCCACGCGTTCGAAAACATTACGACCTGAACGTAACCCCTTAGACCACTCGGGCAAACTGACCGCACAAACCGCAACAAAGCCACACAACAACACACAAGCCAATTCACACAACTACAACACAAAATACAACACTACACTACACTACACATTACTATACAATACAACAACTACGCACGCTCACCAACCCACCAACACAACACAGTACCACACTACACAAAACGATACGACACACTACACTACAAACATCAAACAATACTACACACCACATACGCAGTAACACAGCACACACACAAACACCACCACCTCACCTTGCTCGCACACATACACATGTGCATCACATCAGATACAAACACAATACGACGCAAACACTATTCACTACACACTACACACTACACACTACACACTACACACTACACACTATATGTGACACACAACACTTGAAATGCAAAACACAAAACATACCGTACACAAACCAAACGCAAACGCACACAAACACAAACACAGACCAAACGCAAACACGAACACACACAGGAATCCATACGTCCATTGGCCGCACACACACACACACATACACACAAAAACATGTAGATACACACGTTGGTAGACTTTGGGACCCACGTGTGGTAGTGAACGAGGGTCAAGGGCGACGGATCGTGTACGCCGAACGGTGTGTGTGTGTGTGTGTGTGTGTGTGTGTGTGTATGTGTATGTGCGTGTGTTTGCGTGCGCATATGCTGTTTTCAGTCGGTTGCTGTGTTTGAATCGTTGCGCATACTGTCTTGGTTGTGGTTGCGCGCGTGACTGGTTTGCGCATCGGCGCTTCGTTGTGTACCATGTCGTTTGGATCATCGCGTAACCCTGGCGAAACCAAACCGAACCGAACGAGTGTGTGTGTGTACGCACACCCATGGACAGATCGTATCGAGCCGCGCGCGTGTGGATGAGTTGGTGTGTGTGCTTGGTTGTGATGGGTATCAAAACAAAAGGTATGTCAGCTGTGGGATTTGAACCCACGCGTTCGAAAACATTACGACCTGAACGTAACCCCTTAGACCACTCGGGCAAACTGACCGCACAAACCGCAACAAAGCCACACAACAACACACAAGCCAATTCACACAACTACAACACAAAATACAACACTACACTACACTACACATTACTATACAATACAACAACTACGCACGCTCACCAACCCACCAACACAACACAGTACCACACTACACAAAACGATACGACACACTACACTACAAACATCAACAATACTACTACACACCACATACGCTAACACAGCACACACACAAACAACCACCACCTCACCTTGCTCGCACACATACACATGTGCATCACATCAGATACAAACACAATACGACCGCAAACACGATTGCACTACACACTACATACTACACACATACACACTACACCACTACACCAACACACTATATGTGACCACACAACACTTGAAATTGCAAAACACAAAACATCACCGTACACAACCAAACGCAAACGCACACAAACACAACACAGACCACCAAACGCAAACACGAACACAACACAGGAATCCATACGTCCATTGGCCCGCACACACACACCCACCTACACACAAACATGCTAGAATACACACGTTGGTAGACTTTGGGACCCACGTGTGGTAGTGAACGATGGGTCAAGGGCGACGGATCGTTGTACGCCGAACGGGTTTGTGTGTGGTGTGTGTGTGTGTGTGTGTTGTATGTGTATGTGCGTGGTGTTTGCGTGCCGCATATGTGTTTTCAGTCGGTTTGCTTGTGTTTGAATCGTTGCGCCAGACTGTCTTGGTTGTGGTTGCGCGCGTGACTGGTTTGCGCATCGGCGCTTCGTTGTGTACCATGTTCGTTTGGATCATCGCGTAACCCTGGCGAAACCAAACCGAACCGAACGAGTGTGTGTGTGTACGCACACCCATGGACAGATCGTATCGAGCCGCGCGCGTGTGGATGAGTTGGTGTGTGTGCTTGGTTGTGATGGGTATCAAAACAAAAGGTATGTCAGCTGTGGGATTTGAACCCACGCGTTCGAAAACATTACGACCTGAACGTAACCCCTTAGACCACTCGGGCAAACTGACCGCACAAACCGCAACAAAGCCACACAACAACACACAAGCCAATTCACACAACTACAACACAAAATACAACACACACTACACACTACATTACTATACTATACAATACAACAACTACGCACGCTCACCAACCCACCAACACAACACAGTACCACACTACACAAAACGATACGACACACTACACTACAAACATCAAACAATACTACACACCCACATACGCAGTAACACAGCACACACACAAACACCACCACCTCACCTTGCTCGCACACATACACATGTGCATCACATCAGATACAAACACAATACGACGCAAACACTATTCACTACACACTACATACTACACACTACACACTACACACTACACACTACACACTATATGTGACACACAACACTTGAAATGCAAAACACAAAACATACCGTACACAAACCAAACGCAAACGCACACAAACACAAACACAGACCAAACGCAAACACGAACACACACAGGAATCCATACGTCCATTGGCCGCACACACACACACATACACACAAACATGTAGATACACACGTTGTAGACTTTGGGACCCACGTGTGGTAGTGAACGAGGGTCGAGGGCGACGGATCGTGTACGCCGAACGGTGTGTGTGTGTGTGTGTGTGTGTGTGTGTGTTGTATGTGTATGTGCGTGTGTTTGCGTGCGCATATGCTGTTTTCAGTCGGTTGCTGTGTTTGAATCGTTGCGCATACTGTCTTGGTTGTGGTTGCGCGCGTGACTGGTTTGCGCATCGGCGCTTCGTTGTGTACCATGTCGTTTGGATCATCGCGTAACCCTGGCGAAACCAAACCGAACCGAACGAGTGTGTGTGTGTACGCACACCCATGGACAGATCGTATCGAGCCGCGCGCGTGTGGATGAGTTGGTGTGTGTGCTTGGTTGTGATGGGTATCAAAACAAAAGGTATGTCAGCTGTGGGATTTGAACCCACGCGTTCGAAAACATTACGACCTGAACGTAACCCCTTAGACCACTCGGGCAAACTGACCGCACAAACCGCAACAAAGCCACACAACAACACACAAGCCAATTCACACAACTACAACACAAAATACAACACTACACTACACTACACATTACTACAATACAACAACTACGCACGCTCACCAACCCACCAACACAAACACAGTACCACACTACACAAAACGATACGACACACTACACTACAAACATCAAACAATACTACACACCACATACGCAGTAACACAGCACACACACAAACACCACCACCTCACCTTGCTCGCACACATACACATGTGCATCACATCAGATACAAACACAATACGACGCAAACACTATTCACTACACACTACATACTACACACTACACACTACACACTACACACTATATGTGACACACAACACTTGAAATGCAAAACACAAAACATACCGTACACAAACCAAACGCAAACGCACACAACACAAACACAGACCAAACGCAAACACGAACACACACAGGAATCCATACGTCCATTGGCCGCACACACACACACACATACACACAAACATGTAGATACACACGTTGGTAGACTTTGGGACCCACGTGTGGTAGTGAACGAGGGTCGAGGGCGACGGATCGTGTACGCCGAACGGTGTGTTGTGTGTGTGTGTGTGTGTGTGTTGTATGTGTATGTGCGTGTGTTTGCGTGCGCATATGCTGTTTTCAGTCGGTTGCTGTGTTTGAATCGTTGCGCATACTGTCTTGGTTGTGGTTGCGCGCGTGACTGGTTTGCGCATCGGCGCTTCGTTGTGTACCATGTCGTTTGGATCATCGCGTAACCCTGGCGAAACCAAACCGAACCGAACGAGTGTGTGTGTGTACGCACACCCATGGACAGATCGTATCGAGCCGCGCGTGTGGATGAGTTGGTGTGTGTGTTTTGGTTGTGATGGGTATCAAAACAAAAGGTATGTCAGCTGTGGGATTTGAACCCACGCGTTCGAAAACATTACGACCTGAACGTAACCCCTTAGACCACTCGGGCAAACTGACCGCACAAACCGCAACAAAGCCACACAACAACACACAAGCCAATTCACACAACTACAACACAAAATACAAACACTACACTACACTACACATTACTATACAATACAACAACTACGCACGCTCACCAACCCACCAACACAACACAGTACCACACTACACAAAACGATACGACACACTACACTACAAACATCAAACAATACTACACACCACATACGCAGTAACACAGCACACACACAACACCACCACCTCACCTTGCTCGCACACATACACATGTGCATCACATCAGATACAAACACAATACGACGCAAACACTATTCACTACACACTACATACTACACACACACACTACACACTACACACTACACACTATATGTGACACACAACACTTGAAATGCAAAACACAAAACATACCGTACACAAACCAAACGCAAACGCACACAAACACAAACACAGACCAAACGCAAACACGAACACACACAGGAATCCATACGTCCATTGGCCGCACACACACACACACATACACACAAACATGTAGATACACACGTTGGTAGACTTTGGGACCCACGTGTGGTAGTGAACGAGGGTCGAGGGCGACGGATCGTGTACGCCGAACGGTGTGTGTGTGTGTGTGTGTGTGTGTTGTATGTGTATGTGCGTGTGTTTGCGTGCGCATATGCTGTTTTCAGTCGGTTGCTGTGTTTGAATCGTTGCGCATACTGTCTTGGTTGTGGTTGCGCGCGTGACTGGTTTGCGCATCGGCGCTTCGTTGTGTACCATGTCGTTTGGATCATCGCGTAACCCTGGCGAAACCAAACCGAACCGAACGAGTGTGTGTGTGTACGCACACCCATGGACAGATCGTATCGAGCCGCGCGCGTGTGGATGAGTTGGTGTGTGTGCTTGGTTGTGATGGGTATCAAAACAAAAGGTATGTCAGCTGTGGGATTTGAACCCACGCGTTCGAAAACATTACGACCTGAACGTAACCCCTTAGACCACTCGGGCAAACTGACCGCACAAACCGCAACAAAGCCACACAACAACACACAAGCCAATTCACACAACTACAACACAAATACAACACTACACTACACTACACATTACTATACAATACAACAACTACGCACGCTCACCAACCCACCAACACAACACAGTACCACACTACACAAAACGATACGACACACTACACTACAAACATCAAACAATACTACACACCACATACGCAGTAACACAGCACACACACAAACACCACCACCTCACCTTGCTCGCACACATACACATGTGCATCACATCAGATACAAACACAATACGACGCAAACACTATTCACTACACACTACATACTACACACTACACACAACTACACACTACACACACTATATGTGACACACAACACTTGAAATGCAAAACACAAAACATACCGTACACAAACCAAACGCAAACGCACACAAAACACAAACACAGACCAAACCAAAAACACGAACACACACAGGAATCCATACGTCCATTGGCCGCACACACACACACACACATCACACACACAAACATGTAGATACACACGTTGGTAGACTTTGGACCCACGTGTGTAGTGAACGAGGGTCAAGGGCGACGGATCGTGTACGCCGAACGGTGTGTGTGTGTGTGTGTGTGTGTTGTATGTGTATGTGTGTGTTTGCGTGCGCATATGCTGTTTTCAGTCGGTTGCTGTGTTTGAATCGTTGCGCATACTGTCTTGGTTGTGGTTGCGCGCGTGACTGGTTTGCGCATCGGCGCTTCGTTGTGTACCATGTCGTTTGGATCATCGCGTAACCCTGGCGAAACCAAACCGAACCGAACGAGTGTGTGTGTGTACGCACACCCATGGACAGATCGTATCGAGCCGCGCGCGTGTGGATGAGTTGGTGTGTGTGCTTGGTTGTGATGGTATCAAAACAAAAGG
The DNA here is from genome assembly GCA_003730235.1 of Pythium guiyangense. NCBI lineage: Eukaryota > Oomycota > Peronosporomycetes > Pythiales > Pythiaceae > Pythium > Pythium guiyangense. Next base: position 44,306 of record QXDM01000201.1, read on the forward strand.
TATGTCAGCTGTGGGATTTGAACCCACGCGTTCGAAAACATTACGACCTGAACGTAACCCCTTAGACCACTCGGGCAAACTGACCGCACAAACCGCAACAAAGCCACACAACAACACACAAGCCAATTCACACAACTACAACACAAAATACAACACTACACTACACTACACATTACTATACAATACAACAACTACGCACGCTCACCAACCCACCAACACAAACACAGTACCACACTACACAAAACGATACGACACACTACACTACAAACATCAAACAATACTACACACCACATACGCAGTAACACAGCACACACACAAACACCACCACCTCACCTTGCTCGCACACATACACATGTGCATCACATCAGATACAAACACAATACGACGCAAAACACTATTCACTACACACTACATACTACACACTACACACTACACACTACACACTACACACTATATGTGACACACAACACTTGAAATGCAAAACACAAACATACCGTACACAAACCAAACGCAAACGCACACAAACACAAACACAGACCAAACGCAAACACGAACAACACAGGAATCCATACGTCCATTGGCCGCCACACACACACACACATACACACAAACATGTAGATACACACGTTGGTAGACTTTGGGACCCACGGTGGTAGTGAACGAGGGTCGAGGGCGACGGATCGTGTACGCCGAACGGTGTGTGTGTGTGTGTGTGTGTGTGTGTGTTTGTATGTGTATGTGCGTGTGTTTGCGTGCGCATATGCTGTTTTCAGTCGGTTGCTGTGTTTGAATCGTTGCGCATACTGTCTTGGTTGTGGTTGCGC
>QXDM01000202.1:0-44706 GCA_003730235.1 Pythium guiyangense
AGTCAAAAGGCAAACGCCAAGCACAGGACGCAGTGGAGCAATTGAATTCGTCTTGCGCTGAGTATGGTGCGAAAAACCCGGGAGACTCGAGGTGAGGACGAGTGATCGAGGTCAACGGCGGGACAACACTTGGCGTTTGTATGCGAGCGTGGGATTCTGCACACCACGAAAAAGAACATACGTATACCTGTCTCGCGTCTGATGCGTATACTTTTGTAAACTATTTTTGTACTTCGTTTCAGTATTCCTCGAGCAGTTCGATTCGAGCTCGTTTGGTATACGCTTTGCACCCACGCTCGATTTGTATGCGCTGTCCGAGTCTGTCGGGTGTTGAGCCAGCCGGTATACACTCGGCGGCTCGCAGAGCCGGGGCGCGCTCCGGATGATGGGAAGATGGACGTGTTTGCTGGCTCGCGGCGCGACTCGCGATGAGTGAGTGCTTGAGTGTGAAAGAGTGAGAGCGCGAAGGGATCCGGCAGATGGTCTTGTCCAACAGCAGCAGCAACGCCATGCCTCTAGTGCTGCTAGTGCTGCTAGAGCTCTTGCAGTGACTGCTTGAGCGCGCGCGAGCGGCAAGTGGCCATTCCCAAATCCGCTGTCTTCGACGCACCCACGCGCCGACACCCACGCACGCGCACAACTTCCAGGCACGGACCACCGACACACTCGACACACGACACACAGCACACGCAAGCAACATAGCACGCTCGGTCGCAGTCATGGAGTCCAAGCCAAGCTTCTTTGAGAACGTCTGGCGCACCAAGCCGCTCAAGGTCATCCACGCCGAGGAGAACTCGAACGACCTCCCGCGCCGCTCTCGCTCTTTGACCTTGTATCGGGCGGCACCGTCGGCTCGGGCGTGTTCGCGACGACCGGTGACATCATCTCGAGCACGGCCGGCCCAGCCGCAGTCATCTCGTGGATCATCGCCGGCATCGTCTGCTGCATGAACGCGCTCGCGTACATGGAGCTCTCGACGCGTGTGCCGTCGTCCGGGTCGACGTACGCGTACGCGTACCACGCGATCGGCGAGCTCCCGGCTGTCATTGCGGCGTGGCTGCTCACGCTCGAGTACGGCGTGTCGGGCGCTGGTGTCGCACGCAGTTGGGCTGGCAAAGTCGAGGAGTGGCTCGTGCGCGACCACCCGGACGGGAACTTCAAGTGGCTCAACGAGGAGTACACGAACCTGCTCGCGTCGGCGATCATGGCGCTGTCGGTGATCGTGCTCCTGTGCGGCGTGCGCTTCGGCAAGATCTTTGTGAACACGATCACGTCGCTCAAGGTCGGCGTCGTGCTCTTCATCATTGTCGTTGGCTTCGCGGTCATGGACACGCAGTTCCTCTCGCCGTTCATCCCGGACAAGGTCGAGAATGACGACGGCACGTCTGCGTTCGGCTTCCAGGGCGTCATCACAGGCGCCTCGAAGGCGTTCTTCGGCTACATTGGCTTTGACGAAGTCTGCTGTCTCGCTGCAGAGGCCAAGAACCCGAAGAAGACGATGCCGCGCGCCGTGATCACGGTCGTGACCGGCACGATGTTCCTCTCGGTCTTTGCGTCGTTCGTTCTCTCGGGCATGACGGTCTTCACGGAGGCCACGAGCTTTCCGGAAGGCTTTGAGGCGCAGAACTCGCACTGGGCGGCGCAGGTCGTGCGCGCTGGTGAGACGATCACGATGCCAGTCGTCGTGCTCATTAGTTTCCTCGCGCAGCCGCGTCTCAACTACGCGCTCGCGTGCGACGGGCTCATGCCGCAGATCTTCGCCAAGGTCGACGACAAGGGCAACTTGTTCGTGAACACGTTGATCACCGGCATCTTCTTCACGATCATCGCGTTCATCGTGCCGTTCATCACGCTCTGGGACATCGTGAGCTTTGGCATCCTGCTGTCGTTCAACATGTCGAACGTCGCGCTCATGATGGTGCGATACCGCAAGGAGTCCCCGACGCTCGCGCCGAAGCTCATTGGCGGCATCGTCTTGAACGCGCTCCTTTCGACGTTCTTCTACCAGCAGGGCTACGTGAATAACGACCACACGTGGTGCCTCGTCGTCGCGATCGTGTTCCTCGTTGCGACGGTCGCGACGACGGTCGTGCTCGCGGTCAAGTGCACGCAGGAGGAGAACGACCCGGTGAACTTCTCGGCGCCGCTCGTGCCGTTCATCCCGATGCTCTCGATCCTCGCGAACTGGTACTTGATCTCACAGATTGATCACCTTGGCATGGGCCTCGGCTGCGCCTGGGTCGGCGCCGGCATGATCTCGTACTTTGTCTACGGCTACGGCAACTCGGCCGGCCGCACGGGCTGGAGCGCGCTCCTGAACTTCATCCCGCGACTCGAACATGCGCTCGCCGATGCTTTCGGTGAACGAAGTCGGTCCGTCCATGGCGACGATGGTCAAGGAGAAGCTGTAGAGCAGTCGCAAGGGAGTGAGCGATTGACTCGACGGAAGACAGCGCTCGCTCGCCACGACAACAACAAGATGAAGACGGCGACGATGGGGTCGTGCAGTTAGGACCACGCGCGCCGCCATGTGCCAAATAAACGTAGTGTGTCAGTCTGTCTCGAACGGCCAAGTTTGTTGTGTTTGCGGGCGTCAGTCACTTTTGGTGGCTCTAATGTCCAACTCAAGGTGCTCGGTCTGCCATGAGAACAGCAGCATACAAATGGCTGGTTCGGCGTAGTGAGCATGGGCAAGTCGCCATGCATCGAGTAGTCTCCATCGAGTACTTGCCACCACGAATTAAAGGAAACATGAACCAGCGCGTACTCTGTTCGATCGTCGATAAACTTGCGCTCAAATGGCTCTGCGGATTTCGGTTCGATCGCTTGAAATCACTGACTTGATCGGCTTGTAGAGCTGCACGAGGATCCCGCGGTAGAGCTCTTGCGCTGAGAAGATCGCGGTGCAGTCGACCATCGCACAGAGCTTGGCGTGGCTGCGCAGCGCCTGCGCGACGCACAAGCTCTTGCCCGTCGACGCGTCGCCGTAGACAACCACGAGCGGCGCAGGTTCCTCTGCGATGCACTCGCCGCGCGCGTTCACGACCGTGCGCAGCGCTGCAACGGCGCCGAGCTTGTCGAGTTCGTGCGTTCGACCAGTCGTCTTCACCATTTTCAGCACCAGCAAAGCATGTTCAAGTGTGTCCTAGAATAGTGTCAAGGTACCGCAAAACATGGGTTCTATCTGACAGAAAGGTTGAAACATGCATGATTCAACTGAAAATATTTCCCAAAACTCGACAACACCTAAACTAGACACTTGAGTTCGAAGCTTGCCTCACGCGCGCGACTTGCTCTAACACCTTTTCTTGCGTGTTGCTGGTGGTGCTGCCTCCATGACGGCAATGACTTGCTTGTGTGTGTCTTGTGTGTCGAGCTCGAGCTCCATGGACATGCTTTGAGCTTGATAACAGACTCGGTCCTGCATTCCTTACAGGCAAATGATGGAGAAATTTAATATGAATAAAACGAAGCAAATAGGTTCATCAGTACATTGTGACAACAATCGCTTCACAGTGAGTATCTGGTGCCCAGGCGAAACTGTATCGTTTGTGCACACTCAATAAAGCCTGAATGGCGAGAGGTCTCAGTTTATTTTTAAGACCGCGCGAAAAAGCTCTTCAATCAAGCGTGCCACAAATGTCCGGCCTACCATCAAATAGCGCTGCACACATCTGCATGACTGAGTTACTGCAACGCGCATCAAGTCTTTGCCGATGTCGTGCCGGCCAAGTCTGTTGTGCTTGCGCGCATATCCTCAAATAGCGTCATTCAGGAGCAGCTCAGGGTGGTAGGTCTGCGATCAAGTCGCCAAGGAGTACTTACATATGAGAGGAGGCCAACACAAACGAACGAAAGCACGACCAGCGCTTTAAGCACGCGCAACAAACAGAAATGGCTTGAAAAAGCCTTCGTTCCGAGCCATTTACTGTTTGAAGAGCTCATATAAACAACGTTTGGTTAAAGAAAGCCTACATTCCGAGCCGTTTCATGTATAAAAGGCTTTTAGTGTGCGACTACACAGCTGAAATCGACTAGAATCTCGAAATAGCTTGTCCGAGTCGGACAAGCTATATTAACAAGAGCGATACACACGCAGCAACAGTACGACGTGCGTGCAAGCCGTGGCACTCACAGCCGTCCATTTTATCACTTTCGAAAGGTAGGGATTCATGAGCGGAGTTGTAGTGTAGCCGAATTTTCTATTGTCATGGAAACGAATGCATTTCATGTTTGACCAGCCTTGCTTTTCTTCATGTCAAGGAAACAACTTCTTCCTAGAGCATACTCTGTTAAACTTACGTGATACTTGCACTTGTTCATTTGGTTTGATTTGATCGCTTCACATCTCTAGCGCGTTCGGCTTGTGTTGTGACCAACAAGTGCTACCACTGGCGGCGAGCGCGGCTCGCCTTGTGAGACCACTCTACCTTGGAGTAGCCACTAATGAGACCCCGGCGGGGGGGGCGAAACGCGTCTGGCACGCGTACCAAAAGGAGAATCACTTGCATGCTACGCTCTCTCTGATCAACACAACATGCATGTGAAGGACAATTGGAGCTCTTTCAAATTTACAGTACCGTCCTCCTCATGTCAAAAACGACTCTAAACTAGATGGTATATGAACCACTTAAAAATAATTGTAAAATACGTACAAGTGTCGTGTGTCGTGTGTGACCACTGTGACGGGCCAAGTGTCCGTCACCTTGCGTACACTGTTAAGAAGCGAAGCTTGGGGGCAAATTGGACTCTGAATTGAAAGCCACCTCATGCAGCGCTCGTTGAGAGCCAGAAGGAGTCGGTGTCGCAGCACCGACTCACTAACTAATCAGGAGCTGACACGCAGGCGCCGACCAGGTCTTCGGCCGGCGCGTACCTGATCGAGAGCTCTCGCGTACCTACGCGAGACTTCACTGAAGTACCTAAGTAACCTAAAGTAACTACATAATGTAACAGGGGATTGCCCCGTTTCAAAAGTAGCTCTCAAACGGCGTGCTTCGTGTGCTCTTAGCGTACACGCGGTTCTTTATGTACGCGGCGTTCGTCATCGCATCGGTCTACGTCGCTCGTGGCAATCCGGACGCTTCCAACTGCGCCTTGGTCATGTGCATCAGGATCTGGTTCATGCGCTCGACTGGGTCCTGCTGCGACGTGTGGGGGCCGACGAGCCGATGCTCAATACCGCGATCGGCGTGCCGTTCGTCGATCGAGCCGTTCACAAACTCGGTTTCGCGATCCGTGCACACTGCTTTGACGCGATGCGGAGCTCCGCCCACTCGACGTACTGGCCCATGTGCTTGTTGACATCGCTCTTGGAATGAAGACAGAAGACGGACACGTACTTGCTGAAGCCGTCCATCACCACCAACACGTAGCGCTCTCGTGTGTGGTGGTTGAGACCGGTACTGAGTATGTCTGCGTACATGACTCGTTAGATGCGGTCTCGTCGCGCTCGAGCGACTTCACGTGCGCGGTTCGACGTTGCTTGGCGAGGTGGCAGGTCGTGCAGTCAGCTGGCACACGCGTGAGCAAGTGCATGCCGTGCACCATGCCCCTGTCGACCATCGTCTTGAGGTACTGCGGGCACGTGTGACAGAGCCTGGCGTGCTATGTCTCGATCGACGCCGCTCCGTCGTGACGCGAAAAGAGAGCACGACACGTGTTCAGTTGCTCGTGCTCGTCAAGAAGGAACTAGTTATGAGCTTTGAACGTAAAGCTGTCATCCAGCGGGTCAAACGGCGCATCGATCACTGCATCGCCGAAGTGACGCATCTGGAACGACTGCCGCTTCACGTCGAATGAGAGTTTGTAGCAAAATGGGTTGCGCGAACCAGGCGAGTACAGAACGTCTTCTACCATGACGATCTCATAGTCTTCATTTCTGCCTGGGACGCTTGTCAGGATCGCGATGGAGCCCTCGCCTTCAGCGTGGATCGAGCCCATGTTCGCGAGCTCAAGTCGCCGATCCTCATCATCAACGTCAAGCGAGCGGTACTTGAGGGAGTACTCACGAACGTCCGTGACGTGGACGTTCGCTCCCGTGTCAAAGAACCAAAGATCGCGGTCGTACTGCTTGACTTCAGCGCGATGCTCTTCACGCTCGATGGACTTGTTCTTGGCCTCTGCCGATCGCTGCACGTGTGCACCAGCTCGGAGGTTTGAGCTGACGATCAAACGAGCTCGAATCCCCTTCAGTGTGCGCTGTTTGCGGTGCAGGTGACGACTTCACCTCTGCTGCCACCTTGCACTTGGCCAGATCGCAATCGCTGCTGTCGCAAGCAGGTTGCGTGCTGGTTCTTATCGCCGTGCGCCTCTTCGTCACGACGTTTGGCTTCTTGGTCTTCGACGGCTTCGCTGCAGTCGACGACTTTTGCTCGGCGCTTGTCTTACTTGACCATGGGATCGCTCTGTGCTCTGTAGCACCGCACTCGAAGCACTTGCCGCCGAATGTGCTTGATATCGTCGCGACCTTGGCCTCTGCTTTAGTCGCATTGCCTTGACGTGCCTTGTGGTGGCTCGGCTTGTCTTGGGGAGTACGCTTCGCTTCGAACTCCTCGGTCTGGAGCTCCGCCTCCGCGAGTAGGATCATCTCGCAAACGCGCTCCGGTGTCGCTCCTGTGCCGACTCCGTAGTGTACGGCACTGAGAACATGCCGGTACTCGTCTTGTGCCAGCAGTGCCTTCAGTAGAGCTGTCTTCATGTCTTCGTCCTGAACGTGGTGGTTCAGAACCGCAAGGCGATCGCGGATCAGGAACATCGACGTCAAGAGCATCTCCATCGAGCCATGGACACCTCTGCTGCTATGAAGCTGTGCGAGCAGCTTCCTCACTTCGAGTGAGTTTCGTTGTGGATCTGTCGCGCCTTCGTAACGCGCCACGAGATCGCGCCAAACGTCCGACCCAAGCCTGTGCTCCAGAAATCGATTGGCGATCGCCATCGAGAACGATCCAAGGATCACGCGGTAGATCTTCGCTTGAGTCTGCGCGAACGTTGTCTTGTCTGCCGCAGACGCGCTTGGGTCGAGTGTCTGTCCTTCGACGATCGCGAGCATCGTCGCGTCTTCGCCAAACCGGGCTAGCATCATCGCCTTGTAGTAGGCCCAGTTGACGCCGTTCCAGTTCAACGGGACTCCGTCCTTCGACTGCTCCACTCGATCAGTGCTTGACATGTTGCGTGTATGCTGAGTCGTTGGGCTCATAACCCTTTCGTGAGATCGATCTGAGGTTGCAACGACGTTGACACCAACACGCGACTTGTACTCAACTTGGTAACTTGGAGACTGGCGACTGCTCTCGCGCAGCCGCTCCACAGTCTCTCCACTCGCTCACTCACTAGCTATGCACCCAACGCTCTCACTGCACTGCGTTGAACTATGTACTGGTGTGACGCCTCATGTGCACGATCTTCTCGGGTGTTTCACGAGTGCCGTTGAGTCGTGCCGATCTTGCGTCGCTTTTGCAGTCACCGTGTGTGGCTCGGACTGCCGTGCACTGCTGTGCGCGCCTAGTCGTTCTCGAGTGCTGAACTCGCGTGCTGCTCGCTGCTCGTACGCGAGTCTGGAGCTCGACTCGCTCGACTCGATGTGCTCGCCTGAGCTCCGTCTTCTAACACACATGCGAATGCACTGCTTCATGCAGCACCTGTCGCGTTGACTGGTGCTTTGATCCACACGTACGCTGGAGCGTGGTGGCGTGGAAGAGAGCGCGCGTGACCCCTTCAGCAAGGCGCGTCGTGTGCGGGAATCGCTCGAGCAACGTCGCGAATAGTGAGAGTAGCTGCTGGTTGTCCACCGCGTCATTGACTCTTTGTTCTAGGCGAGTCACACAACAGCGATCAGTACGCAGCGCATGTTCAGTGTACCGATGTTTCGCGTTCATCGACAGCAGTGTCATCGACGTGAGGAAACAGCTTCTGACTTGTGCCTCGAAGTTTGAGTTGACCAGCTTGCAACAAACAGCACACCCACGCACCGTTCTCGTACAGGATCGCCGCAATCGCGTCTGCACCGTGCTGCGCCTCGGACTCCGAGACACTGTCGTCGCGCAGTCGCTCGCAGATTGCGCGCAGCAGTCCTGCGTCACAGATGTCGCTCTGGTTGTCCGCTGTCGATGCGCCAATGCAAGAAATCGCAAGAACAGCGCTCGCGAATGAGCTGCACAACCACTAGAAGCACAAGGCTCAAGCGCACACAACTCACATACCGTGCGGTGCAAACGGCATGTCGAAACACAGGAGCGCTAGCAGTTGACAGGCTTCTGTGAACAGCACTGATGAGCGCGAGTGACGCTCGAGACCGCGTGCCAGGAGCTTCAGTATCCCAGTCTCAGTGATGCGCGTCTGCACATCGAGCTCGGACGGTGTTGCCTCACTGGGCAGGGTTGTAGCTCAAGGACGCTTCGCCGAGCTCAAGAACAACCACGACTCGTGTCGGTTAGCTTTAGTGATGACTAGGCGAACGGCTTGGCATGCATGCTTGTCAAGTACAGCAGCATCGACTGAAAGCGATTCAAGCGCTGTTACAAGCTGCTACCCACAACTGCGCTACCGCTGCACGACAACAACGGTAATGCCACGCCACAGAGACCCAGAGATGTACTGCAGCAAACCTGGACACGGGACGTCCACCTTGAGACACTGTCAGCGAGTTGATTTGATGCCGCCGCTGTGGTGTACGCGCTGGCAGTACGAGACGAAAGCATCGCAACAATGGTATGGCGGAGCCTCACAGCAACAGGCATCTTGCGAGCGAGTGAGGTGTGGCGAGTGAGGTGTGGCGAGTGTTCATTCACAATTGCCTGTTGGTTGCGTTGACTTGATCAATCATGGCCGCAGTGTCGCGAGTGCGCTGTTGGCAGCAGCTCGGAGCTCCGTGTAGAGGTCGACGTTCGCAGCGTGATGCGGCTCGAGGAGCTCGAGCAAGCGCTCTGTGAGCTTTTGCGTCACGAGCGGCGGGACGCGCGGTGACTCGGACGCAATGCCACAACGCACGACGCTCATGAGGCAGAGACTCGTAGCAATGAGCTCGCGCGTCTCGGGGGCGAGCTCTTGCTCGTGCCTCTGGTCGAGCTGTGAGTGCTCGTCCATGCGTGCGATGGACGCTGCAACGAGGTCGCTTGCGCTCGAGCGGCTCTGCGCCAAGAACCGCACTGCCCACTTCATGTGCTCGAGGCTGAGCGACTCGGTCGCGTCATGTGCGTCGACAGGAGACGCAGACACAGCGGGCGATACTGGCGCGTGTGTTGGTGCTGCAGCGTCTGCTTGTACCGACGCGAACGACTGCAAACACAAGCGAACAGATGCGCGGAGCAAGAACGACGCTGTGAGCCCCACACCTTCGCACAGCTCACGAGCAACTCCTCGGCCCGAAGACGCACCGTTGACTCTCGAGTGCACTGCTGGAGCTCCACGAGCGCAAGCTGGAGCGAGCGGTTCGTCGCGTCGAGGTTCTGCACAAGCCACGCGCACTGCCGCTCGAGGAGCCATCGATCGTCCCCGCCGCCGCGCGTGTCGACTGTGAGCGGACCATCCGCTGTACTTGCGCTGTCGTTTACGGCCGTTGCATCTGAGACTGCTGGAGCTTTGTCGTCACGACCTCGCGCCGCACGAGCGTTCAGCGCTGCAAGCGCAGTCACGATCTGCTCTTTGCGCAGCAGCAGGTCTTTCACAGCCAAGAGCGCAGTGCTCACTGCCTGGCGCTGCCGCGGTTGCGTCAGGTCGGAGCGCGGCGCGATAGCAAGAGGCACTGGGAGCGAGCGACCAGCGCTCTGGAGCACACTTGGCAGCCCTTGTTGCAGCGACACGTGCGTCCGAGACGCATCGTCGCAGCTCTGCGAGACGTCCTTGTGCTCGAGCGCCATGACTGCGTCAATGTTGTACGCGTGGACGCTCAGGTCGTGGGCAAACTCGATCGTACACGCGCCAGTGTGCGCATCGCAGTTCAACATGGTGCCGACTGTGAACGCGATCGGGTAGCTGCTGAGCGGCACTAGCCATGACCGCGACAGAGAGATTGACAGACACTGTGAGTGCGCTAGCGCTGATCTGGTCAGAACAGTCGACGCAGCACGAGGCGACTCAGAGTCGTACCCAAGACTGTCGAGCCTGGCGCGAGCAAGCTCGTGCGTGCAGCAGCAGCGCGGACGCGCGCGAGCTTGCTCTTCTCGTGCGCGAAGAAGCGCTGGCTGAGTCGGCGAGGACGCCCCATGGATGCTCGCACCGACGACCAGACTGGCCGCGCTGCTCGCGTGATCTGTTCACCATGGCAACCGTCAGCACAGGACCTGTCAGTCGCTCGCTCAGTCCGTCGCACTGGCGCACTGACGCACATTTGCGAGGCCCATGCGCTCGAGACAGTCGACGAACTCGTTCTCGCAGTCGTACGCACGGTCGACGCTCGGACAGAACCAGTGCGTCCACGGCAGCGCGAACTCCTGTGTGCGCGAGGACTCGCGACCGAGCGACGACAGATCTGCTGCGAACGCACGCGAGCGTCTGGGCGTTGTCGACTGAACCAAAGTAGCGAAGTCATAATGATGAGTCTGTAAACCGATACACAAGCGCATGTGTCGACAGCACGTGCAGTGATCGCTCGTACCTTTCGTGACGAACGCGTGCGGTCACTCGCTGCTACTGCGTTAGCGTTGCCCGCGTGATTGTTGCCAACGGACTGGATCTGGAGCTGCAGCTGCGTGCGTCGGTCGAGCTGATACGCATCGCCTGTAGCGCTCCGTGCGCGTCCATTCGCGACTCGGCGTCGCTTCTCGGGTGTCTGCGCAGTACGTGCTGACGCCGCAGGAGCTACTGTGGATGTTGCTGGCGACGCACGACTGACTACGCGCTGTTGAGGCGCACGCTGCGGAGAGGAAGATGTGTTGTTGCGTCGAGCCGCGTGCGTCGCGAGTGAGCTGGCGACACGAGTGGTATCCGCGCTGTTGTTGCGAACTGCCGTTGCACGCACTGCTGCGGTCTCTGCGTCCTCCATGATGACGTCCTGCTCAGCGCTCGCTGCAGTGACTGCGCCACGCGCGGCACTCGCTGATGCATCGAGACTGTCGTAGTAGTTCGCCACGGCGGCGACGAAGTCTCTGAGTGTTGCACTCGGCTGTGTGAGGTGCGTGTGGTGAAGCTCAAAAAGCGCGCGCAGCATCGCGGGCGTGCGCGTTGGGATCTCCACTGCGAGGTCGGTCCATGTGATGTCAACGCTGCTGTTCGGCGCATTGGCGATGTGGCGCACAAGCGTGAAGACGCTGTGCAGCTCAAGCATCGTCCAGCGCGGTCCGAGCTCTATCGTCGTCATGATGATGCTGCTTGTGGTCACGTGTGTATCTGCTTGTGTGTGGAAATCCGAGCCATGTGCACTTTCCTCGCATGTATCTAGATTTCAGTATGCGAAGAGAGATTGCACTCGACACACAAACGTCGTGTGGTCGACCGGCCTGCCGGGAAGCAGGAGTGAGACGCATGGTCAAGAAGCTCATGAAGCTGTCGCGGGAGTGGGGGCGAGCGCTCCGGTCACGCCGCTCGGCGCCAGCAGCATCGCTGCGATCGTCGCAGGCGTCGTCGCAGTCGTCGGCGTCTCTGCGCTGCACAAGCGCCGAGCAGGTGACGCCGCAAACAGCGGACAGCGCAGCAACGCAGATGCCGCGCAAGTCGCAGTCGGCTTGCTCAATGTGCACGTGCCGCAGAACTTTCGGTGCGTAGCTGTGAGTGTCTTGCTGTGCGTGTGCATCAGAGCATCGTGTGACGCATCGAACAACGCTCGACGCGCGTGCACAGCGACCTCGTGAAGAACGACGTGCTCGTGGAGAAAGCGATCGAAGGCGTCGCGCAGTCGCTCATTATCTACGTCTCGGGTCGCGACAAGCACGAAGTCGTCAACTACACGAGCGAGCTCTACTGCCTCGTGTGGGACGTCGCGTGTCTAAAGGGCAAGCCACAGCTCGACATCCGGTGCGTATGGCTGACACTCGCGTGCATCGGCGCCATTGTGACGCTCAATCACTCATGACAATCGTCACATGCCGCAGGATCGTGAGCAGCGTCGCGAGCGAGCCGATGACGTCGTGGCGCGAGCTCGTGCTCTTGCCGGAGCTCAACGCGGTCTTTGGCGAGACGCACTCGTCGATGTGCAGCGCCTGAACGCCCAGCGCTTTGAGAACGACGGGCTCTTTGCCGTGACGTACCACCCGCTGTCGATGCACATCCAGCGCCGCCTCGCGCCCGAGTTCCAGTACTTTGAGAACGAACAAACCGACCTCCCGCACCGCGCGACCGTGGTGCGTCCCACGTCGCTGGCTCTCTCAGCATCTCGAGTGCGCTGACCCTCATAGCGTGAACTGACACTGCGATGCGGACGTGTAGGTGATCCTCGGCGGGACGTTCGACCACTTGCACAATGGGCACAAGAAGCTCCTGTCGCTCGCTGCGAGCATCTGCGCGCACACGATGGTGATCGGCGTGACGTGCGACGCGATGCTCACGACCAAGTCGCACGCATCGCTCATCGAGCCACTCGCGACGCGGAAGCAGCGCGTGCGCGAGTACGTCCGGTTCCTCAAGCCGCACCTCGTGCTCGACATTGTGACACTCGACGACCCGTTCGGTCCTGCGATCACGATCACAGAGCCAGCGGCGATTGTTGTCTCGACCGAGACGCTCGCCGGCGCGACGAAGATCAACACGATCCGCTCCGAGCGCGGGCTCCCGAAGGTCCAGATCTACGTCTGTCGCCGCACAGAGAGCAGCACGCTCAGTTCGAGCTACATCCGAGAGCGCCTCGTTGCAGCAGGCGCTAGTGCGCGGACCTGAGCGTCTTGTGTGGTACGAGCGAGTGCGTGAGAGCAGCGACGAGAGCCTACAGTGTCGTGAACAGAGAGACAGCAACGTGATCGGAGTGATGGTCGTGGTACTGGCCAATGGGTTCATTGCGTAAGCGGCCCACACACAGTCACTCACGCGTGGTGCTAGCTACAGACGGAAAGATGCTAGCGGTCGTACGGCGTCGACTGCGGGTCCAAGTCGCCGCTGTCCGACACGCTGCTGCTCCCGAGCGACGCTGCGACTGCTGCTGCGTTCTGCGCGGTTGCGAGCCCGAGCGCACGCCGCAGTGCTGTGACATCGACTTCGAGAGGCACGACGAAGCCGTTGATCCGGAACGGAATCGGCTGAAAGAACGGCTCGTCGTCTGCGACGAGGTCTGGCACGGTCACTGCAGGTGCAGGGCCTCGGCTAGTCGTGCGCACAATTTTGCGCGGTCGGTCGCTCTCGTCTGCTTTGCCGTTCGCGAGCAGCATACCTGTGGAGCTAGCGAGTTTGCTGCTGCTTACTGCTGCTGCTCTTGCCAATGAGACTCGTACCGATCGACGAGTTGAGGTCTGCGTACGTCTGGATCGCTTGCGAGATCGACTGCGCAGACGAGAGTGGGAAACCATGTGCGCTCGTGGCAAAGCCGCCAAAGTGCGCGCTCGAGAGCTCAGCGTGCGCTTGCTGTGCTTGCTGTTGCTGTTGCTGCACGTGCGGGCTCTCGTGGTGGAACATCTTCATCGACAGTCGCTTCTTGTCCTTCTTGCTCGCCGTGTCGATGAAGTACGCAAAGACCTCGTACTTGAGGTCGACTTTCATGCTCCGCGCGATCTTCCAGCGCATGCGCAAGAGCGGGTCAAAATTGCTCTCGGTCAAGAGCACGTACTTGGTCTGCGTCGCGTTGCTCGACGGCTTGAGGTAGATCCCGCGCTTCTCTTGGACAAACGCTTTCCCGAGCTTGTTGTAGTGCCGCTCGACCTTACTCTGGAACACACCAAAGCCCTCCTCTGGCACGAACGTGAACGTGATCTCGTCGTGGAGCTTCTTGCGCACTGCCATGAGCGGCTCGCCGCACTTCATGGTAAGCACCGCCGTGCACTCCTCGCCGTGCGGAAAGGCGTCAAACTCGCTGCCGATTTCGAGCTCGGACTGCTCATTCTCGTGCGCTCCCATTGCGTGTTGCTGTTGTTGCTGCTGCTGCTGTTGCTGGATGTGGTGGTGCTGCTGGTGCTGCTGGTGCTGATGCGACTGGTAGCCGTTGTTGTCCGCCACCATGATGATGCTGTGCTGCTGCTGTTGCTGGTCGAGCGTGCCCATTGCTGCTGGTGCTGTCGGTGCTGTCGGTCACAGCGCAGCGCACTCGCTTGCTTGCTCGTGTCTCGAGTCGATTTGTGCTAGGAAAAATACAGTACCTAGCTAAATACAAGGACTCTGTGCCAGTCTGTAGATTTTCTAGTGGAAAATGACAATCGGTGAATATATTTCGTTAAAAATGCCATACCGTTCATAGTGAGGGCTAGGTGTGATGATCATTCTCGATACCGAAGATATATTTTACCACTGTCATTTTGAAATTTGCCAGCAAGGGGGCGGACGAGCTCATGCCACTGGTTCCGTTCGATCAAGTGCCGACCTACACCCAGCTGGAGCACCGCTGGAGGCGCGAGAAGCGCGGCAAGGCAGGCTATTTCAACCAAAGTCGCGAAAACGTGCGCGCATGGCGAAGCGAGCGGCGGTGCGCAACAACCGCACGTCGTACCGCGTGCCGATGATGCGTACTTCGCTGCTCAACCTGTTCCCGAAGCACGTCAAGGGCGCGTACATAGTTCGCGCTCCGCTCGCACGACACCCAAAGACAGCTGATGAGCGCGCTCGCGACGAGCTTCTCTTCGTCGACGACGAGAGCGAAGAGAAGGGCGACGCCCCTGAGCGTGTTGCACGACCCCTGAGATCATCGAGATCGAGTCAAGCGACAATGATGAGAGCGAAGAGGGCGACGTCGCGAGCGATGTGTGGCCAACAATGTCGTGCACATTGCGCACACCGAGAACCCAGACGGGATCGTTGTGCCGGACTTGGGTCATGTGGACTGGTGCGGCTGTACCGTGCGCTCCCACATGGACCAGTGCGCAAACGCGTCGTCGAGCATCTTCTGTAGCTCCAACAACTGTCGCGTCGGCCAGCAGTGCGCGATCGACTGATCGACTCCCCAGACGTTCAGCTCAAGAGCGGCCGCCACGGACACGCCCTGTTTGCAACGGCGTTCATTCCCAGCGGGACGCTCGTCGGCGAGTACGCTGGGACCCCCACAACCTTCGACTTTGCAACCGATCCAGTCCAGAGGTCGGCCTACGCGGTCAAGCTCCACACGAAGTCGTCACGCAAGGAGCAGCTCTACATCGACGCCAAGGACAGAGAGGGGGGGGGTTCATACGATTTACCAACAACAGCTGCGACCCGAAGTGCCTGTTCTACGAAGCACGAAACCGCTGAGCAGTCACGATCATTGTGGTGACGGTCGCAGACATTGCTCCAGGCACAGAGGTCACAGTCGACTACGGAGACGATTTGTGGTTTGAGTGCAAGTGCGGGTCGCTAGTGTGCCGCGACGGTAGTGGAGGCTAACGAGGAACGATGAGAGCAGGAGTGCTATTCACATAGTGTAATCAAACAATCGCGCAGTGCCATGATGTTGCAATAAGTGCAGGTTTCATATTGGTCTGCCTACGAGCTCATCAAGTGCAATATTGCGATCGTGGAATGTGTATCAACGCCTGTTGCTCCGAGTGCGCCACAAGCACATCGCGCAGTGCACTTCTGTATGAACACGCTAAAGCCGCGTGACTGCGAAGTACGGCAGCCAACCGTCCAAATTTGCGACCGTTGGAAGCTGATACACAAATCCCGGAGTGTGAGTACGTCGACAATGATATCGCAAACAACATGCGCGGTGGCCAAACCAGATAGGATCACTATTGCGACCGTGGAAACGGAATCTGTTCAAGGAAATTGGCAGTCTCATGATACACATAGCTACTGCTGACAGCTGCGCTTGTTGTGTCCTGTCTGAAGACAACGCGAACATTGGTAGGTCATGCCGGTAGGTATCTCTCAAGGATCCGATTTGTCTTCGGCCGCCCTAGTTTTTTCGTCACAGGTGGAGGTTGCCACGAGCAGTCGTCGTGTAGATCGCTCTTGAGCGGTATCAGGATCGCCTTCCCCTAAAGCGGCTGCGTACGTCGTAACCTTGAAGCAGCTCGTCAAGGCGTCGTACACCTTACCGAGCGCATTTCTCGACATCAGCGCGGCGATGAGATGTCTGCATGGGACGCCATGTTGGTGCAAGTACGCGCATGTGCATTTGAACTCGGTTACGTCGACACGTCGGCGGATTTGCACTGCATTTGTGGTGTTCCAAACGTACGAGACGTCATCTTAGGCGTGCTGGACAGCGTACTGGCCGACTCGAGATGACTGGTTCTCGTACAAGCGGTCTGCGGCAGGCGTCAGTCGTCGATGCTGTTCGGTCCACAGTACAGCGCTTTGAGACCTCTCGTGGCAGTCATCGACTAGGGAGCTGCACATTTTCTCGACAAAGGCGTACGGATGGAGCCCTCTCAGCCCTTGATGTGTTGGACGCCAAAACTCTCCTTCGACGAAGTTGCTCGTCCGACAACAGTGAAGAGACACGACGCCTACGTTCGCGTGAACGCACCATCATCGTGGTGGGATGTCGCCGAGGTACGCCTTGACGTCGTCGTCGATCTCGAGGCCAAGCCATGCTAGACAGCTGCGGTACTCGTCTTCTGTCTCAGCGGCCTGTATCTGCCACACGAGGTTCTTATGTCCGTGCGTGAACTTGGAGAACCGGGCGATTAGGTTCCGGATGATGTAAAAAGTGCAGTAGCGTAGGTCGAGTCCAAACCTGTCGGCAACTGAGAGGAGTGCTGTACTACGGTCGCAGAACACTGGAACGCCGGAGAAGTCGACACCAGCGTCACGAAGTACCATGAAGAACCACGAGTAGCTTTCGCTGTCTTCAGCTGACACTAGTGCAAACGCCAAAGTGACGTTGTCCATGTTCCCATCGCGCCCTACGAATAGCATCTGGATGCCACTGTAAGACGCGCGCTTGCTGTAGATGCAGTCGATCCCAACGACGCTCTGCCTCGCTGCTCCTGCGCCGCAGAACACCATCGGCACCACGATGGCGCGCTTGAAGCGGTCGTGCTCGTCTTTTCAGCGAACGCGATCGGGCCTGGATTAGAGTGGCGATCTCCTTCAGAATGCGGGGAGCTTCCAGTGTGATGCGCTGGGAGTTGCTGATGCTCGAGATCTCTTCTTTGCTCTGTAAAGTGTATGTAGCTTCTTCGAGAGTGACAGCCCATCTCTTGTCTGTACTTGGTCAATAAGTGCTGCTGCTGACACGCTTTGATTGGCATTGACCGCTGAAGCAATGTACGGTTGTCTGCGATCTATCTGCGCGTCGGGTTCGCTGTCGATTGTCAGTTGACGTGGTCGAGAGAGAGAGAGGAGATGAACCACGGCCCCGGCTTCTTGTTGACTTGTTTGCGGTAGATCCTCACGAACGCCGTACACTCACTCGACGCACAAACAAGCAGTCTGTGGATGCCGTTGCGCTTGATGATCTTCATCTCCTTGCTTTGCTGCAGCGCGTGATCTTGTACTGCGTGGACAGCGGCTGTCGCGCTCTCAAAGATCATGCCGACGGCAAGATGGAGTGCTTCTGCTGTCTGCGTGTTGTTTGATGAAGACGACATAACTTGAGGTTCGCAGTGTGTTTCCTTCGCCAGAGAAGACGACCCTGTCAGCGTGCTCGGCGACATACGTGCGCGACGAGTAGGACTTCGAGAGGGCTGAAGCGCCCCAGCCGTCAGCTGTGCTCGTCTCTGTGTTTCGTGTGAAGCCATTCTTCGATAGGTTTGTCGAGCCGTGCACGACGATCCTCTAGTTGATGATCGCTATCTGTAGCAAGAGCAACAGTTCAAACGACAGCAGACCATACACAGTCAGTAGCTAGAGCAGACCATGTATGTAGTGTATGTTGTGTATGTCATGACCTTTCGGTGCATAAGCGACATCGTGTGCTGACAGAACACGTGCACGCGTGGTGACAGGAGGCGCACTTGCGAGTTTGGCGCGTACATCTTCGTCTCACAAGTCGTGAGGAAGACTTGCGCGTGCTCGGCGATCCTGTTCTTCACACGGCGGATCTGAGCAACAGCAACAGCAACAGGAGACATAGTGTGTTAGTGAGTGAGTCTACTCGCGTCGATGACTTGCTGGACGCACTCACCTCTTTCTCCGTGAACACGTAGAACTCCAAGTACAACGTCTGATCTGTGAGCTCTAGGAGCGAGATAAACAGACGCTGTCCGTCGTAGTTGTCATGGCCCGGGTACGTGCTTGGGCGGGCGATATCCACGATGTGAGTGTCCGGACTCCAAGTCCATGGCAGTGGAGGGAGCGGCTGAGTGGGCAGCGGGAACTGGTCAAACGTCAGGCGGGTAGGGAGCTCAGGATACGTGACTCGAGTGCGCACGCGGGGTTCGTGGTTGCAGTTGATCTGCTCTGCTAGCCAAGCTACGCTTCTTGGCTGGTGCTGTAGCGGGAGCACGCTCACAGGCACAGTGGTCTGCGAAGTGATCCTCGTGATTGTGCTGCGCACTTGCTGCAGAATCGAGACGAATGCGCACTGTTGCTCCCGCTGTGGCGGACTGGTACGATCGAGTTGTACTGGTCGTTGGACACCCGCATGCTCAGCGGCCAGACGAGTTTGCAGCGCACGCTCCCCGACCTACATCATGCGCGCTATCGCTGCGATGCTGAACCGGTGGTCGGCCTGCAACGGCACGACTGGTACGTTTGTCGTCATGGCGATGACGTTCTGCAGTACTTTGTCGGAGATCACGACACGCGGTCGTTGCACGCGCGCGTTGCGTTGAGCGACCACAAGCTGTTCTTCCTTTGCAGCTAGTTGCTGAACAAGAGCATCTCGCTCCTGCTGGAGCGTGTGCACACGGTCGAGCAAGACTTGCTGCACTGCTGCTGGATCTGCCATGATGCTTTGCTGTTCTTGCTGCCGGCGCTCTATTAATTGCATAAAATAACCTGTCTTTACGCATACGAACATGGGTGGTCCACGAAAGTTCGGATGAGTCAAGAAATCCGAACTTGTGTGGTTACATTTCAGACACGACGAAATATTCGGTAATTATGCACCAAAGGACACTTTCCCGATTTTCTAGCCACATGAAGTATGAGAACTACGAAAATAGACCAGCCCGAAACCTCACATTTGTTTGTACCACTTCACATACATTCGCCAAGACAATGTGCAACACCCCACGCTCCAAGCTGAAAACCACGGATCGGCACCTCAAGGTGGCCGCGCCAACGAGCAGCCCTTGCATCTCCATACCAACTCGACGTGTGTTGTGTGGCTCATGGCGCGAGCAAAGGTGTTCTTGATGTCCATGCACATACACTCGCCGCGAGCTTACCAAGGTCGCAACAATCAAGGCGCCAGCGCTACGTGGCTTCCTGCCATGACTCGCTCGAGGTCCGTCCTTGAACCACCCGCGAGTCGCTCTCGACCTTCCCGACTCGTTCGTGGTCCGTCGGTCACTCATTCATCTGAACTCGCACACGCCACATGCACGCGCACCCGCGTCGTGCTTCAGCTTCTGTCAGTGCTCGAAGCGACACACGTCACACTGCCTTGCCATGGTCACACGCGTGTGTCCTGCCTGAATGAGTCTGAACGAGCACCACAGCGCGATCGTTTTGCTACATCGCCAAATGAGTCTTGACTGGCGTCGATTGTGGGTGTGTGGCACCATGGCGCGCTGCTTGATTGCACTCAGCACCGGATCCGCCTGCTCGTTCATTGCCTCGTGTCGTGCCACACGGGCGCGGCCTCGCACTGGAATGCACCTTTGCTTAACAACAGCAAAACAAGCAAAAACAATCGCACCAGCGAGCGAGCTGCTATCGCTGTCATTTTGTCAAGCAAGAATCATGTCGAGTCGACACGGGTGTGTCGCGGTATCCACTACGCGGATCGCTGCTCGCTGCTCAAGTCGCTCGGCTTCACTGGACTTGATCGAGCCGCGCTTCGTGCTTCGCGCTTCGCGCTTCGTGCGCAACAACGCACCGGATGGCCACTCGCGCACGCTTGTCAAAAAAGAAGCGCTCGAGCTACACTTGCTTTTTGTAGACCGCGACTCAGAGACACGGCGCACTTGGATCGAGTATGCGAGTGCGAACAGCTCCCGTTTCTGAATTCCTGCACTGAATGCTTGAGTCTTGCGCACTCGTACACGACATCAGAGCCGAATGTGGTTGCATTGCATTGAGCGTTGGAGTGAGCGTCGAGCGCATTGCCGAGCGTCTCGATCGATCAAGCATGCATGTGCTAGCTGCAGAGCGATCGCCGTCGCGAGGGTGAGGAAGGCGGCAATGCTTGCACGCCCATGTGATAGCACGGCTTCATTGGCAGCGTTCAAAAACAGAAAGCGTGCTCGCTCGCTCAGCGACTGCCACAGCACAGCATCAAAACACACTCGCACTCACGTCGACGGGCGGCACCGACACCGCGACCCGCGCGTAGATACCTCGCTTGCTCGACAAGCTCGTCAAACTCGTGCAACTCATTGAACGGCGCGGAGGCGATGCGTCTACAGAGTATGCATGCGCGCGTCGCACGAAAGCGAAAAGCTCCGCCTCTTTGTTGATTAAACTCGTCTTCTACTGCTGCTGCTGCTGGTGCCGGAGGTGTTCGTGTCAATCTACCGAGAGCGATCGAGCTGCTCGAGCGCGTTGCGACCCAGTTCCTGTGCGTATGACCTTGCAGCGTGCACTCCAGAAGCACGCGCAGACTCACACACAGATGGACGCCGGCAAACGTGCTCTGCCTAACTGACTGCCAGGCGAATTTTCGCGACCCGAGCGTGAGTGCGCGCCACATGCCGAGCACTCGGTGCTCTCGGCGCACCAGCTGGTCGGCTCAATGCAATGCACACGCGCAGACATGCGACTTGGCACGGACGCGCTTCTCGGTTCTTCACATCTACGTGCACAAAGCAATCAAAAGTGCATCTCATGATCCAGAGCATGCTTCGAGAGCAGCGAGATGGGTCTGCTCCTCGCTCGCTCAATTGCTTGCTTGCTTCCAGGCGTTCGTTGCAGCTTATTAGTACTAGTATGCTCGTTGCTTCACGTGCTGCAAGAGCGGCTGTTTGCTCGTTCGTTTGTTTGCTTGCAAGAGTCGAGCACGGAGCAAGCAAGCACAAAGCACAACACACAAAAGAGCAAGCAAACAGCGAGTGAGTGAACAGATGGCTGGCGGCTCTCCTCTGAGATGCATATGCAACGCGCAACTATGCTTGCCAGCGTGTCTGGTCGATGCATGCGCGAGGGCACGAGTGTTCACGCCGTGCTGAACCCAAGCCTCCCGCGGCCATCGTCTTTGACGTTGGCGATGGCGGTGGCCAGTCCAGTTGAAAGGTTGTCTATTACCATAATAGACTGAGTGACTTCTCAATCTACCTAGCTAAGACTACTATCGGCTGAACATAAATACTATGATACAAAGTATGAGTGATGGTCCTGAGTCTCGGAGTGGTGGTCTTGGTGTCTGGGAGTGTTGGTCTTGATGTTTGTGTTCGTTTCTGGATGTCGGTCGGTAGTCGGCTGGTGATGGTCTTGCATCTCGTCGTCATGTGTGCAGATAGCTCAGATGGTAGAGCAGCAGGTTGCCAACCTGCAAGTCATGGGTTCGAGCCCCGGCACGGACGACTTTTCGGCGACGACGACGGCAGCAGCTCTTCGACTATGTACGCGCTTCGACGACTTCCGCACTCGGCAAAGTTCGCATCTTCGGCATCATCCGCACTCGTACAGGTACGCGCTCTTGGATTTGTACGCACTCGCTTAGGTTCGCACCTCGCGTAGGTGCGCAGATCTTGATTACGCTCTTGGATTTGCGATCTTGTGGCTCACAGGCGTCGACGGAGGGGGGCGCAGCTTCAGCCACGTCACTCTTCGATCTGAGCGGCGGCGAGCACACGGCACAGCAGCACACAGCGACGACGACAGCGCGAGACGCGGGGCCGCCACACGCCGGCAGGGACGTACTTTCGTCGCATGGCTCGCAAGAGACTGGGGATCGGGTACTGTCGGCGGCGGCTCCACGTGGAGCGCCCGAGTCAAGCAGTGGCAGCGGTGTCGTGCAGCAGACCAAAGCGCAGTCGAGGAGTCGACCATCAACAGCACGCGCGCAGCACAGCCTTGACGATCGCGCAGCACAGCTTCGACCGATCGAGCAGCAGCAACACGCTACAAATCGCGCACGCCAAGGCGGCTAGCATCCGAGGTGACGAAGCTTGCGAACGCTGCGCATGTCTTCATCGTCGCGAGCACGCGTTGTAACGCTTGTGTGTCTTCGTGCTCGTACAGGCGCCGCTTGAAGAACCGAACGTGCGCCGAGAACGTCGCGAAGACCACCAGAAGCGCTTGAGCAGCAGGCGTCGGCCGTCGAAGATCGAACAAGCACCGGTTGCGATCGCTCCAGACGAAGTGCAGCGTGACCGCGCGCAGCACGTGCCAAGCATCGCGGACGACGTCTTCGCAGTCTTCCCAGTCGGCACACACGCGCATCTTCCGCCCCAAGGCGATGTCCAGCCACGTCGGCCGCGCAACGAAGAACGGCGCGACGAGTCGCGAGACCTCGCGCCAGAGCTGCGAAGCGAGCGTGCAGTCGAAGAACAAGTGCTGCTCGGACTCGATCGCGTTGCAGCCGTCGCGCACGCAGACACGGATGCCCGGATGCGACGGCTCCAAGAACCAGAAGCGAGAGCGCACGGGCAGAAGACGGAAGGCGAGACGGAACTGCAGATCGTCGAAGACCGGCAGCAAGATCCTGCGCAGGCGCTTGCCGTGCTGCACGAAGCCCTTGATCTGTTCATCGTCGACTCGCTGCGAGTGGATCTGCATCGGGTGCTGCTTCGTCGGGATCTTGGGTGTCCAGACGACTCGAAGAAGCGCTGACCGCGGGATCGCCGGGATCAAGCACGTCTTCACGCCGCTCGTGCAGCCCACGTACGGAAGCAGACGACGATCGCTGGTACTCGAGGCGTCGAAGACGAGCTCCAGCGCGCCAAGTCGCTCGACGATCTGCGTTGCTTCGCGATGCAGCGTGCCCAGCCACTTCGCCTGCACGCCCGGCGACGTCGATGCAAGCGTGTAGTCGATGTGGCGCTGTACGAAGACAAGTCGAGTCGGCCATGCTTCCCCGTCGCGACAGAAGTCCGCAAGTGACCGCAAGCCGAAGACGCGCGACACGTGCAGACGGAAGCTTCGTTGCGGCTCCGGGATCATGCCGAGACACCGTCGATGCGCCTCGATCGTCCCAGAGCGTCGCTTCTTCTCGTAGTGCAGCTCGGCGTCCGCGTGAAACCAGATCGGCCGATGAAGACCGTACGTCGCGCGCTCATCCGAAGGCAGGTCGCGCCACGTGATCTCCCAGCGCGTCTTGTACCACCACGTCCACGTCGCTCGCCACCACGTCGACGCTTGGCGCCACTTGATCAAGTCGCCGTGTCGAAGCGGAGAGATCGTGAGGAAGTCTAGCGCATGAACGCCGCCGTACCGCGGAAGCACCGACGTGACCAACTCGACGCCCGGAGTCGCCCAGTTGCGCGTGCCCGTTGCGCTTGCGGCTCGCATGAACTGCAGGAGCAGTGCGAGTCGCTGTCGCTTGAGCTGCGCGTCGAGACTCGGGATGCCCAAGCCACCGTCGCTGCGTCGCTGGTACAAGAACTCGCCCGGGATTAGCTGAACGTGCGAGGCGTCGCGATCGTGCTTGCGGCTCAAGACGAACCGGTTGAGCATCGACTGCCACCGTCGCACGACTGTCGCCGGGATCACGACGTGCTGCGTGTAGTGCCACAAGCGCGAGAGCACCATCGTCTGCGCGACCAAGAGCCGGCCACGAAGCGTGCGCGCGCGCCGGTACCATGCCTTGAAGCCGTCGTAGAAGCGCTGGTCCAAGAACTCAACGATCGCGTCATCGACCGAAGCCTGTCCGAACGGGATGCCAAGGTACTTGACCGTGTCCGAGCGACCGAGAACGCGAACGCCCGGAAGCGCAGGGCACACCTGGTTCCGGTTCAGCGCCAGCAGCACCGACTTGGACAAGTTGAGCTTCGCGCCAGAGCCTCGGCAGTAGTCTTCGACGATGGCGAGCTGCGCTTGCAAGTTCGGGATCGAACTAGCAAGGAGCGTCGAGTCGTCGGCGAAGAAGACCCCAGTCGCCGTGTGGTCCGCGTTCAGACACACGCCGTGCTCCTCGTGCGCTCGAAGAAGGTTGCCAAGCGGCTCGATCGTCAAGACGAAGAGCAGCGCCGACAACGGATCCCCTTGCTTCACGCCGCGCGTCGGATGCAGCGCCGGCTGGACGTTGTTGTTGATCAGCAAGTGCGCCTGTGGCTTCGTGTACAGAAGCCTGATCCAGCGGATGAAGCCCTCGCCGAAGCCCATGCGCTCGAGCAGCCGGAACATGTACGCCCAGTTGACGCGGTCGAACGCCTTCTGGAAGTCCAAGAACAGCGCGTACGCCTCTTCATCGCGGCTTGTGACGAGGTCTTGCAAGTCGGCGAGGAAGCGCACGTGGTGGTGGATCGAGCGGCCCATGACGAAGCCCTTCTGGTCGGAGTGGATCAAGTCGCCGAGCGCCATGATCATGCGACGCATCAGCGCTTTCGACAGCGCCTTCACGTCGACGGGCATGACGGTGATCGGCCGGTAGTTGCCAGGCACGGCGCGCGAGTCCTTCTTGTGGAGCAGCACAACAGCCGACTTGCTCTGGGACGCGAGCAGCTCGCCACGACGGAGCCGGTCGTTGAAGACAATCGCCAGGCACTCGCCAAAGACGTCCGACGCCACTTGGTAGAACCCCGCGGTGAGGCCGTCCATGCCAGGTGCCGACGAAGGCTTCATGTGACGGATCGCGTCGGCGAGGTCGGCGCCGGTCACTTCAGCGTCAAGCATCAAGCAGTCTGCCTCAGAGACGAAGCGCGTGATCGAGTCGAGGAGCTTGCGCTGCATGTCTTCGTCCGGCGGCGGAGCGCTTCCTGCAGGACTGTCCGGGTCACCCATCTCCGACCCCCAGTGCTCCAGGAAGCGAAGCGAGATCTCGTGCGGGTTCGTCGAGACACTTCCATCCGGTGTCTCGACCTCCTCGATCGAGATCTTACGCAAGCTCGTGTCCAGCGGACGGAAGAAGTGCGACGTCGAACGCTCGGAGTTGGCCGCTTGGAAGTCGAACGCAGTATCTTGGTGGTACTGGCTCGTCCGCAAGACCGTCTCCTTGTAGTGGCGCATGGCTTCGTCGAAGAGCGCGCGGTCGTCTTCGTTCGACGACACACGGTGCCGAGCCGCAGCTTGATCCAGCGCAACCCGGGCGTCTTCGACAGCACGCGAGTCTTGCGAGCGGAGCTTCTTCTGGACGTCTTGCAGCTGCTTCTTGATGGCGATCTTCCACGCTTCCCAGACTTTGCCCGGGTTGTCGGCGTCTCGAAGCTTGTCGCGCACCAGCTCGGCCTCCTTCTCGATCGCCGAGACGACCTTCGGGTAGTCGAGCAAGTACCGCGGAAACTTCCAGTAGCCGCGACCGTGGAGCTGCGTACCGGAGCGGAGCGAGACGCTGTGCGCGAGGTGGTCACCAGCGTGCGTCGGCAAGAAGTACTTGGACGAGCCGTAGAAGCGGTTGCAGAACGTCTCGGACATCAGCACGTAGTCCAGCCGGTTCTTCCGAGGAAGTGGACCGGTGAACAAGCGCTTCAAGTCGTGGTGGATCCGCCAAGCGTCGACAACACCAAGCCGCGCCAACCACTCAAGGCAGCTGGAACGACTCGGGTCGTAGCGCAAGTCGGGCGTGGAGCAGTCGAGTCTCGGGTCGAGCGGGGTGTTCAAGTCGCCGAGCACGAAGTGTGTCGCTTCGTCCTCGAAGCTGTCGGTGTCCAAGCTCGCGAAGAACTGCTGCTTCTCCTGGCGGTCGACTGGCGCGTACACGTTGTGGATGTAGACGGGAGTAAGCTCGACCGTCACCTTCACGACGAGGTACCGCCCAGGAATCGACAAGCGCGACACTTCGACGGCGGAGTCGAAACCCGGGAAGTCGGAGCGCAGCACGGTCATCACGCCGCCGCTTCGACCGCGCGTGGGCCGATCCAGCAGCGCGTTCGGGTCGTTGACGAAGAGCTTGTGCGCGAAGCTCGAGTCGAGATGGAAGTTGAAGGTCGAGAGGTGTTGTGCGTCTGCGAACTTGGTTTCTTGGACGCACGACACAGAGTGCTTGGAGAGAAGATGGTCGATGAAGAGATGGCCGTTCTTCTTGACGCCGTTGGTGTTGACGGTCAAGAGACTGACGCCGTTCCAGGCGTGCTGGGTCTCGAAGACTTTAGCAACGAGACGCCAAGGCGCTCGCCACTGTCGTCACCGAGCCATCTTCAGCGACGCACGTCTTCAGCACCGACGAGTCTTCCGGGTAGAAGCCTTCCAGCGCGCGCAGAGCCTCCAAGTCGTCGAGCAAGTGACCTTGCCACTGCACCTCGCGCCACTGCTTCATGCAAAGCGCGCCGAGCTCCGACCGCAACAGCATCAGCAGCGTGTTCGGGTGCAGGAAGCGCGCGTGGTGCGCCGGGATCCACTCGACCGGCCGACCCGTGAAGTACTGGATCCAGTGGTCGTTCTTGAACAGCACCGGAGCCGTCGCCATCAACGCCAGCTCGAACATGCCGAGTGCCTTCGATGCGCGCGCCAGCTCCGTGATCGCGTCGGTGTGTGTCCACCACTTGCCGCACGCTTTGAAGATGTCGCCGCGCTTCGACGGTACACTCGAGCCCATGGTCTTCTTCCACTTCGTCGCGAATGTCGTGTCGTCGCCCGGGTTCGTCGCGCTCAACACGCGATTGATCGCGTGCAGCTGCGCAAGCTCAGCGATCTCGTTGCCTGGGCTCGACATCTTGAGCGACAGCGCGCTGTTGAACGCGAGCGGGTTCTCGGCGATCTTCTTCACGATGTGATCCGGGTTCGCGGCGTTCTCGATCAGCTTGACGACGCCGCCAACCTTCGAGTCCGCGGCCGCGAGGCGATCTGGCAGCGTGTCGAGCAGCGCCGTGTTCTCGTCGTTCAGCATCGACTCGGACACCTCCGCGACTGGCGTCGCTTTGGTCGCCTTCACGATCTTGGTGTGGTGCTTCTCGATGAAGAACGCCGACTCGGCCGACGTCTTCACGGCTTCGGGGCGCTTCACGTTCGTCGGCACGATCTGCTTGCGTCGGCCGTGCTTCGTGTCCGCGGTGACATCCTTCAGCTCGAACTCGACTTCCATCGACTGGAGCGACTGGAAGTAGTTCGACGTCGCGATGCCGTCGAGAGGCTGCGGAAGCTGGTTCGTGAGCAGCGCGGTGAAGTCGATGTCGTTGCGGCTGCGCTTCTTCTTGTTCGAGACCGTCTTGAAGCCGTCGGCGTCGCCGCCGTTCGTCAAGAGCAGCACTGGAGGGGGCTTCGAGGCGTTCTTCGGGCTTCCCGGGGGCGACAAGTTGCTGCTCGAGCCGTTGAAGGTCGAGATCGACAGCGCGTCGTCGTCGGTGCTCGGGATCAGCGCGAGCTGGTTGCCGGCAGCTGGAGGCTTGCCATGCTGAGCTCCGCCAGGGAGCTTCGCATCACGCGTCTTGATCTCCTCGACAGCCTTCTGGAGCGAGGTCTTCGGCTTGCCAGTCGTCGCTTGCGCGAACGTCTTCGGCGCTGCGGGTTGCTTCGGAGCTGGCGGCGTCTTCCCAGGCGTCGAAGCCGGCGACTGCGTCGACGCTGGAGGCGCTGCTGGAGGCGCAACCGCGGGGAAGATGTCGTCGCCCGTGAGCAAGTCGATGCCGTGGTGCGAGCGGTAGCCGAACGGAAGACGCTCGGACTGGTACGGCGCGTTCTTGCCGTGCGCAGGGTGAAGCTTGTTGTCGAAGAGGAGCTGGTCGCACACGGATCCGTTCACCATCAGCGGCGGCGGGCACGACTTGGACAAGAAGTAAACACGCCACGTCGCCGACGTGATCCCGGTCGCCATGTTCACCTCGCGGAACGTGTCGTAGATCGGCTGGCATCCGAGGAGGAAGAGCCGAACCAAGATCGTGTCCGTGTCGGTGTCCGAGTCGACGTTCGCGATGTCCAGGAAGTACTTGTTCGCGAGAACGTCGTACGGCTTGAACTCGAAGACGCCGCCCAGGATGTTCACCTTCGTGCGCTCGAGCTTCAGGCACGCTTCCTTGGTCTTCACCTTCACGCGCAAGTTGCCACCGGGGAGCTTCGACACTTGGCCGATCGCGTGCTCCGCGTACAGCTCCTCAAGCGCGTCGCTACCGTGGTCAGAACCAGCGAGCGACGCCATGATGCGCTGCAGCGGCGTCTTCGCGAACGTGCGTCCGGTGTCGATCACCATGTCGAACTTGGCGCGAGGAAGAGCGTATGGCCGGGCTTGCTCCATGCGAGAAGCGATGAACGACCAGCCACGCTTCGCAGCGTACTGGCGCTCGATCAACTCGATGTCGCAGGCGAGTGGCTTCGGGGTCTCGATGCGGCGGCGCTTCGCTTCAGCATCGGCTTCGTCGCGGCGAATGGTCTCTTGCTGCTGGAGCAAGTCGGCCATCGTTGGACGCGTGTCGACGGGAGCATGTGGCGCGGCAACGTCAGGTGGCGACTCCATCGGTTCGTCTTCGTCGGCCGTGGCGGCAGCAGCAGCAGCGTCGGCTTGAGCACGAGCGAGCGCAGAAGCAACGCCATCGCCGGGAGAAGGCGAGTCGGCGAGGTCGAGTGGAGTCTCCATCGGTTCATCGACGTCCGAGGCGATCGCAGTGTCGGGCACGATGGCTGGAGGCACTGGAAGCGCGGACGAAGGAGGCGACGGAGGCACGGGGGGCGAGGTCGGCACGGCCGGATGAGTGGACTCGGACGTGCCACGTGGCAGATCGGAGCCCGCTGATTGGTCGGGGGGAGCGTGCCCAGCGGTCGACCCAGATTGGATACTGGGTGCCGACTGGATACTGGGTGCAGAGCCAGGCGCAGAACCAGTCGAGACGCGTGGCGGCTGTCCAACGAGTGGCTGAGAGGCGGTCGAGGCGGAGGCAGTCTTCATCACGACAGGCGAGGCGAAGACGGCTGGAGAGGCTGAGGGTTCTTCTGGTGAGTCGACTTGAGGGGTAGCCGGCAAATTGAGAAGTCGCGGTGGCCAGTCCAGTCTTCCCCGCGTCGCACTCACATCACACACACACACTCACACGCTCGCTCGCACCCGCACGCCCTCGACCTCGACTTCGGGCCTCGACATCGAACGCGAGTCTGCGGCCAGAACGAGTCACTGCTCGCTCGTCACTTCCGTCGTCGCCGCCGCGGGCCTCCATCAGCCAACGCGAGCAGCTCGCACGCAACGCACGCAGCGCTTCTACCACCGACAGCGCTGTCACACACACACACACCCTAGAGGCGACTACGACCATCCTCAACTGCGCGCGCACCTCGCAAAGACACCACCACCGACAACAACGGCGACGACAAGAACCATGGCTGGCGGATCGCTCTTTCCGCTGCCGTCCAACTTCTTCCCGGCCATGGAGCTCTCGGCCGAGGAGGCGGCGTCGTTCCAGGAGTGGGGCGACCGACTGCTCCAGGAGACGGTCGACGCGTACCACCGCGACCAGCTCGACTCGCGCGACCAGAAGGAGCGCAAGTGGAAGGTGCTCAAGCAGCGCGGGTCACTCACGGCGTTCCGGCGCCGCAAGTCCGCGGGCGAGGACGACTACAAGTACCTCTGCACTGGCATCATCGACGGGACGCTCGATGAAGTCGTGCGCGGTCGCTATGCCGACAACACGGAGGACTTTCGCCGCGTGAGCGCGGTCTACCGCGAAGACCTCGTCGACTGCGCCGTGCTGCACACGATCGAGCGCGAGTCGCCGGCGCGACCGTACTACTACTCGGGCTTCAAGTGGATGACGGTGCAGTCGCCGGGCAAGGGGCTCGTGAAGAACCGCGACGTGTGCTGGTACGAGCAAGTCGGGCTCACTCGCGACCGCAATGGCAAAGAGATCGGGTACACGCTCACGGAGTCAGTAGACCTACCGAACTGCCCGACGTTCTCGGACTGCGTGCGCGCAAAGCTCTCAGTGTGCTACCTCTACCGCCGGAACAAGAGTGGCGGCGTCAAGGTCTACATGCGCGGTCGCAACAACGCTGGCGGCAAAGTCATGGACTACATCGCGGACCAAAAGTCGGCAGATCTGTGGCTCCGCGTCGATCGGTCGATGGCGGTCTCGCAAGCTGCGGTCGCAACCGCGTTCGTCGAGCTCTCCAAGACGAAGCCGCGCATGAACTTGTACGTCCGTGTTGTGTTTGTGGCCTGTTGGTTGCTTGCAATTGAGCCAGTTGTTGTGCGAGTTGCTCACGCAATTGTCACTTGTCGTGTGTTGCAAACAACAGCGAGAAGAAGAAGTGCGAGATCTGCGAAGATCGCATTGGTACGATCATGTCGTCGACGAAGCAGTGCGCCATGTGCCATCGGTTCACGTGTGCGCGGTGTATCGTGAAGAAACGCGTGCTGAGTCCGCTCGTGGACTTCAAAGCCGTGTGCCGCGAGAACTTTTGCAAAAAGTGTCTCCGGTACGTCTCGGACGTGAACTTGCGCGACCCGCAGAGCATCCACGACGTCTGGCACTTTGCAACGTCTGCGAATGGCGATTCGTCGCACCGGTCGTACGTGCGGCAGTTCGAGTCGGACAACGGCACGGACTCGAGCCGCGACACAGACGAGTCGCAGAGCGTGCCTGCAACGTCGCGCACGC
This sequence comes from Pythium guiyangense, assembly GCA_003730235.1. Classification (NCBI taxonomy): domain Eukaryota; phylum Oomycota; class Peronosporomycetes; order Pythiales; family Pythiaceae; genus Pythium; species Pythium guiyangense. Next base: position 30,714 of record QXDM01000202.1, read on the forward strand.
GCAGTGTCGCTGAGTCCGTCTCAAGCGATGGCAGCGACCGCTCGTTCCGACAGCTCCCACCTCCACCGACGATCGCTGCGAAGCCAATGCAGCTCAAGCAGCACCACTTGCCGCCGACGATGCAGCAAGCCGCGCCGCCACGGAAGCTCGTGGCGCGCACGAACTCGGCGAATAACATGCACTTGCTGCACCACCACCACCCGTCGGCACTGCCAGCCGCGCCTGTGACTTTATATGAAGGCGCGTCGCGTGCCCCGAGCAGTCGAGGTGCCGACCCGTACGTGAATGGGCGCCACGTGCCGCAGTACGCGGGCAGTCCAGTCGCGTCGGTGGGCTCGTCGTCGCACCACTCGCACCACTCGCACCACTCGCACCGCTCGCACCACGACCGCAAGGACAGCGGCGGCGGCAACAGCGGCGGCTACTACGGCCAGCCGTCGTTTGGCTCAGACTACTCATACGCGCAGACGACGTCGACGCGGAGTACGAGCAGTCACGGCACGCCGTCCGAGTACGCAGAGAGCTACCAGCCGCTCACGCTGTCAGCGCTCCAGGGACACAACCAAGCGACAAGCAGTAGTGGCTACTCGTCGTACCACCCGCACCGCGCGACGCCGCCTGCTGGGTACACGCCAGACGCGATGATGGCGCAGATGATCAAGATGAACATCATGGCCGAGAAAGCGCAAGCGATGGTCGAGCACAACGACCGCGTTGCGCGCGGCGTGTACCCGCACCAGGCGCAGCGCTACTAGGACGATTGGTCGTCGTCGTGTCCGCATTTTGAATTAGTTAGTCCCGTGTTGTCGTCATTCTAATGGAAAAAGGAAAACATCCGTCGTGGTCAATGGGTTCACTCGATCGCTTGGAGCTATTCATTCGATGCACGTGCACAGCACTGGTATTGTCTCGTCCTGCGTGAGCGATCGCGCAGACGAAGGTTCACGCAAGACGGTACGTTGGCGCAGGCGCAGTGAAGAGACGTCGCCACCATGACGAGTGCGAGCCGTCGATGCGTACGACGCGTCCGTCGAGCACGAGCTTGTGCAAGTGCTTGTCGACGGCTTTGCGCGCTGCGAGCTGCAGCGCAAATGGTAGCGACGTGTAGATGCGACGCACGATCTCCGCCACAGAGAGACCAGCCATCAGTCGTGATGATGCGGATGATGGCGACGAGGCACTCGCAGCGGCCGTGAGAGCAGCAAGAACCTCTTGCTCGCGTTGTTCGCGGTGCGTGATGTATTCACGGATCTTCGCAGCTGCGTCCTGCACGACAGGACCGTGTCCTGGGAAGATCACGTACGGACCGCGCGCTTGCAGGAGCGCAAGCGACGCCATGAGCTCGCGCAGTGAGTCAAAGACACAACTGCCGGCGCCGAGGATGCAGTCGCCAGAGAACAGCGCTGGCTGGGCTTCTTGCTGCGTTGAGTCTTCCAAGAAGAAGCACATGTGGTCGTTGTAGTGACCTGGCGTGTATACTGCACGTAGCACGAGTGCTGGCGCGTCCGCGTCGACCGTCGCGACTGGGAACGTCGCGCCATCGGCCAAGTGCTTGACGCCAAGCAGCGCGCTCTCTGCATTCGACACACGCAGCGTCGAGTCGTCGGGTGGCAAGTACTTCCACACGCGCGCGCTCGGAAACTCCTCTTTCACGCGCAAGATGCCGCCCATGTGGTCGTAGTGGCCGTGTGTGAGCAGCACGTCCGTGATCTCCGTCACGCCAGCGTCGCGACACACACGCAGTAGCGTCGCCATGTACTTGTCGTTCCCGTCGCTTGCGTCAATGAGGATCCGCTTCGCGCCATCGCCGACGAGGTACGTGTTTGTGCCGCGGAGCGTCATGCGACTCGGGTTCTGTCCCATGATGCGCAGCACATGCGGCGCAATCGCAGCTACGTCTGACAGTACTTCGAGCGTGCTCGAGACACCTGATGCCCAGAGCAGCAGCGACTGCCAGCGCACGCGCGCGTGGAACGACAGGAACTCGCGCAGCGGGATGCGCGCGACGCCGCGGTGAGTGCGGTGCCGCTGGAGCGCCGGAACGACGAGCGCGCAGCACGCGCTTGCTGCAGCGACGGCAGCAGCAGCGGCTGCGAGCGCTGGCATCGACACCATCGAGTTGCAATTGAGTTGCAAGCGATAGCGTCAACAGGTGCGTTGGATTTATACGTCCGGCACACTCGACAAGCCGGGCATACTCAAATCAAGTGACGCTGACTACACGATCCACGTGGCGATGAAGCTCATGCGCTCAACGATCGTCGCAGCACTTGCGCTGCTCTCGACGGGCGGACTGCGCGCTGCGCATGCGCTGCAGCTCGAGACCCCGGATGCGTCGTACGTCGTGCAGATCCACGCAAGTCGCGACAACCGACGCGCTCGGGTTCGTCCCGGACCTGACGACAACGCGCGCGCAAGTTATGGCGCTTGCGTCTGGCAAGCGCTTTGAGTGCTTTGTGCCGCTCACGCCCGAGGCGCTCCGTGCTCAACAACAACAGCAACAAGATGTACATAACACAGCAGCTACACATGGCGAGTCAGCAGACAGTCACACGCAGCACCAGCAACACGACGCAGCGTTCCTCGCATTCGGTCGCGCAGCAGCCAAGAAGATCCGCCCCAAGTGCATTCAGTACGTCGACATGACCGACAACTGGGTCTACGAAGTCTGTCCCGGCGTGCTCGTGCGCAAAGTGAGTCTCCACGCACGCAACGGCGTTGGCGATAGCGCGGAGAGTGCCTACGCCAGTGAATCGAATGAGGAGTCGTCGTCGAAACTGAGCGCCGGGCTCATCAAGGAGCAGCAGATCAAAGCAGCCGCTCAGAGCCACAAAGTCCTCGAGCTCGGTCAGTTTGCGAGTGACTATAGTGCCGACGCGCTCGCGTTCTCGGACTTTGTCGGTGCCGAGACGCAAGAGCGCGTGCACTCGACTGAGAAGCCGCTCTTTACGCAAGTGTATCGCGACAGTGCGAGTGGCGACCGAGTGCTCGTGCAGTACCTCTGCAGCGCCAGTGCTGCCGACGACACGGTCGCGGGCGTGCAGTGGCGCCGACCTGCTGCTAGTTCAGACTCGAGTAGCAGTGGCAGCAAGGAGCCACGCACTGTCGCCGGCTTCCTCGTGCTCTCGCGCGGGTTCTGCGACCCACAGTTCGCAGACGCAGCCGAGTACAAGCGCTTCACCGTTCCGTCGCTGCTGCAGCCGCTCGTCAATGCGCACACTTGCATCAAGCGCAGCGAAGGCTGGTGGACGTACGAGTTCTGCTTTGGCGCGAGCATTCGGCAGTACCACCGCGATGGCGAAGGTCGCATCACGGCCGAGTTCTCGCTCGGGACGTTCGACGCGCTGAAGAACGAGGCGCTCGTTGCCTCGGGCAGCGCACTCGTGCGCGAGCACATTGACGCCACGCACGACGTCGCGAGGCCAGCGTTTCTCGAGCTCTACGACCAGGGCTCGCACTGCAAGGAGTTTGACCACTTCACGCCGCGGCGCGCAAAGGTGTACTACTACTGCAGCCAAGGCGGCGCGAGCCACCACATCCTGAGCGTGAAGGAGACGCAGACGTGCGCGTACGCGATCAAGATCTCGTCGCCCGCGCTGTGCGACCACCCGCACTTTGTGAGCGACGAGCAGAAGCGCGACGCTCGAGCCGAGGTCGTGCACTGCGTGCCGCTCGAGGATGCAAGCAGCGACACACAAGAGGTGGCACCCGCGAGTGTCCAGTTGCAAGAGACGGTCGAGGCGGCTGTGACTATGACAGCAACTGGCACTGGCAGAGCGACTGCTACTGTCAAGACAGAGCCGACCGATTAGGCACATACACGTGTGTGTATCAGAGAGCGAACGAGAGAGAGAAGATCGTCATGCAGGGTCTCGTGCACTCGTATAGACCGAAAGACGACCAACCGCACAAGTACACCAACAACGACAACAGCATGTTTGCTCTTGTATAAGTCGGAGCTGAAGCGAGCGAGTAGAGCTGAAGAAGAGCACTGTGGACTCGGACTTGGACTCGTCTGCTGTTGCTGATGACAGTGACCGACCGAGAGAACGAACAGACCGCGCTCACTCGCCTACCACGAGATCGTTCCTGCGTGTCGACTGCGCAAACTGCAGCGACTCGCCGCGGACGCACTCGCGCCACGGACGGACGTTGTTCAAGTGTCTCGGAGACCACCGCCGTCTGCGCTCCGTTTGACCTCGACCAGTGCCTTGACCACGTGGCACTTGAGCCGACACAATGGAAAGATCCATCCGCACCGCACCATACAAATGCCGACGTCGGTCCGTGGCTCCGACCGAGCGCAGTGATCGGGTCGATGCATGCTGGTTGCTTGCCTCTGTCTCTCGTCTTGCTCGACATGTAGTAGTACACGTCCATCGCGTTCCGCTGTTGGCGATTGCCATGAGCATGAGCATGAGCATGAGCATGAGCATGAGCATGAGCATGAGCATGAGCATGAGCATGAGCATGAGCATGAGCATGAGCATGAGCATGAGCATGAGCATGAGCATGAGCATGAGCATGAGCATGAGCATGAGCATGAGCATGAGCATGAGCATGAGCATGAGCATGAGCATGAGCATGAGCATGAGCATGAGCATGAGCATGAGCATGAGCATGAGCATGAGCATGAGCATGAGCATGAGCATGAGCATGAGCATGAGCATGAGCATGAGCATGAGCATGAGCATGAGCATGAGCATGAGCATGAGCATGAGCATGAGCATGAGCATGAGCATGAGCATGAGCATGAGCATGAGCATGAGCATGAGCATGAGCATGAGCATGAGCATGAGCATGAGCATGAGCATGAGCATGAGCATGAGCATGAGCATGAGCATGAGCATGAGCATGAGCATGAGCATGAGCATGAGCATGAGCATGAGCATGAAGACGACGACGACGACGACGACGACAGACGCGCATATCCTCGCGTCTTCACTTCAACGTGCGAAGATCGCAAGGAGCGTGCGTATTTAGCGTGCGAAAACTCCATTTTACAGAGCACGCGAAGGACGGAGGACATGGCGTCCGACTTTGGGTGGACGCTTGGTCAAAGTATGCTCGAGACGATTTCACCCGTCGCACAATTTGTCGGATCAGTGTAATTTATGTGTGGCTGAAACCGATTAGCGAATCGGACGTTCGAAAAGAACCGGAGGTGTGAAATGGTATAGTGAAGTCCAGTCAACAGATCTGTGCTGCGCACCGCGGGTGCGCGGGTCCTGCAATATTTCATACAGAGCGGATATGTGCGGTTGCCGCTTGAAGGTCTGCATGCACTTCAGGTCGTCGGATCCCTGCGACAGTTTATCAAATCGCACTTTGCCCTCGGGGGATTTGCGAGTCATGCCCCGTCCGTGCGCAGATTCCGCCGCAGCTTTCGTGGCCACCAACCAGTCACTCAAAGCATGTATGTGCCTCAAAGCATGTGCGCGTGGATGAGACTCTGTGTGTGTGCGTGGGCAGCCGCCGATTGCAGCCGCTGCTCGGTCGGGAGTTTGCGAGCGCGCCTCACTTTGAAAAAGTAGACGCCACCGCCACTCGATCGACGTCCACCACCACCGCCGCACATTGACAGCAGCTACTGACTGACGCACAAACGCACACCACGTACATCGCCACCACCACCACAGCCTCCCCCCTCATTCAGTTCCCCCCGTCGGAAGCAAGTGCGAGAGCGAGCGAGTGACCAAGCGAGAGACACGAAAGAAAGACAGCCCACAAGCCTCCTCTTTCGCCGCTCGCCCACCCGCCCCCTCCCTTCCTCTTCGACCCCCCACCGCCGCAAGCATCTCCGCCCAAAGCGTTTCGTTCATGCTGTTGTTGCTCGACGCCATCTACCTCACCAGCTGCGACGACATTGTTGATCCGACCAACATCTTCACGGGTTTCTTCTACATCGGAGCCTGCGACGAACCAGCGTAACACGTCTTGCGCCGCGACACACATCCATCCCTCTACAGCTCCATCAAGCCCCGTCCGTCTCCCGCCTCCCACTCGCCTGCTTTCCTGTCGTCGCTGTCTCCACCAGCTCCGCTCAGTTCCGTTCGCAACCTCTGCATCCCCATCGCCAACACCACCACCAACCACTCTAGCGCCAGCACTCGTCTCGCCATGGTCACGCAGTTCCCAGAGCCGATCAAGCTGACGCCGCCCACGCCGTCGGACGACGAGACGTCGTCGACGCAGTCTGAGACGTCCGAGCCCGCGTCCGTGCCGAACACGTTCGAAGGACCGGAGAAGAACCTCGAGATCGACTTCAAAGTCGGTGTTGGACACGCGAACGGCTTCCGCGAAGTCACGCGCGCGGAGCTCGACGTGATGCTCGAAGCCGGGCAGTGCTGCATCCTCTCGAAGACGAGCAACGAGCACATTGACGCGTACGTGCTGTCTGAGTCGAGTCTGTTCGTGTACGCGCACAAGGTCGTGATCAAGACGTGCGGCACGACGACGCTGCTCAAGACGCTTCCGTTCATCAAGACGTACGCCGATGCGCTCGGTCTCGAGATCGAGTGGGTGAGCTACTCGCGCAAGAACTACACGTTCCCAGAGGACCAAGTGTTCCCGCACACGTCGTTCCAGACCGAAGTCGCTTTCCTGAACGACTTCTTCCCGGACGGCTCGGCGCACGTTCTCGGTCCGCTGAACCGCGACCACTGGTACATCTACGTCTGGGACGCAGAGGAGCACGAGCCAGTGGTGCCGTCGCCGCACTTTGGCGCGATCCGGCGTCCACTGGCGTCGATGAACAAGAACAACGAGAGCACGCTGCAGGTCTTGATGCAGGACATGCACCCGAGCGTGGCGCAGAAGTTCTTCAAGGAGACGGACCCGAGCATGACGTCGCGCCGCATGACGATCGAGAGCGGCATTCGCGACCTCGTTCCTGGCGCGACGCTCGACGACTTTGCGTTCGATCCGTGCGGCTACTCGATGAACGGCATCCTCTTTGACGCGTACTACACGATCCACATCACGCCTGAGAGCCACTGCAGTTACGTGAGCTTCGAGACGAACGCGCGCTTGCGGTGCTACGAGTCGCTCCTGAAGAACGTCGTGCGGTGCTTCCGCCCGGCCAAGTACTGCGTGAGCGTGTACGCGGACCGCAACGCCCTTGAGACGACGAAGAACAGCATCTTCTCGACCGAGCTCCTCGCGGTTGACGACGACTTGAGCTACAAGCGCGTCGGCGGCCACACGCAAGCGACGTTTGAAGGCGACTACCTCTGCCTCATGGCGAACTGGAGCGTCACGGACAGCACTGCGAGCCGTCGCCCGCGCGCGCAAAAGTACCGCTCGCCGTCGTTTGCATAAGCGATGGCAACGCGCCAAGAAGAAGACTGGTGGAGTTGCCGCCGCCTGCTCCACCTTCTTCTCTCTATGCATCTCCACCGATTGACGACGAGCCGCTAGTGCTCGTGCAGACGACGATCATCAGTAGTGCGTGCGACCACCACCACCGGATGAAGTCGTCCGCCTTGCATGTGTCTGCTTCCAGAGTGTCCACCTCTGATGGACACACACTTCAACCTAAAAATACGACTCTGGAAACCACCACTCGATTATGTCACTATAGCTAGTTCATACCCATCTCGAGTCGCTTGCTCATGACGCACAAGCGCTTCCACACTTGAGCTATGGCATCGTCGCCCGCGCCGCCGCCGCCGACGTCGCCATTGCCGCTATCACCGCGCACGCTCCATGCGCTCAGTGCGAACCCACTCGCGTTTGCACCGACGTCGCCGTCGCGTCAGCACCATCCTCCGTTTGGAGGAGGCGCAGCACTCGTCGCCTCGGCGCGCGTCTCGCCGCGACAAGTGAAGCTCCAGCGCGTCGAGCCGCCTGCGTGCACGCTTCGACTCCCGCTGCGCGACCACGTCGCTGCAAACTTTCACCACGAGCTCTTTCAGTTCCACCAGATGCTTCGCGACGCAGTCGCCAAGTGCGAGCACGAAGACGCCAAGCGCGCGCAGAAACCACCGTCGCTGCCACGCGGAGGCGCAAAGCACGCGGCAAGTGGCTCGAGTGCTGGTGCATCGTCGCTGCCGTCAGCACCGCTTGTGCGCTTCGACCGCAGCATATTGGAGCTGCTCACGAGCGACCGCGGCGACGCTGTCTTGAAAGAGTTCTTTCGCCAGTGGCACCGCACGACGAATGCTGCTGGCGCCAGTCGCCAGAACACTGACCACCTGGACGACCAGCAGGGGATGCAAGACGTACTCTGGGACGTCTTCGAGACGTTTTTCAAGAGCGTGCCGCTCGTGCTACCAGAGAGCGAAGTAGGCAACGCCAAGAGCTACTATCGGTACCTCGACGCACTTCGGTCGCTACGTGACGTGCTCTTCACGCTGCTCTTCAAGCGACTGAGTGCCGAAGAGCGCTCGAGTGACGACGACGACGATCCGGACGTCAACAACGCAAGCGAGGCGCTGTTTGGTGGCAATGGTCGGTCGGTCAGTCTCCTTCTCGCAAGCAAGACAGCTTCCATGTCTGCGTCCGTGCCACTGCAGCCATCACCACAGACAAAGCTCCTTCCCATGCACGTGTACTGCCGCCAGCTCGAGTGCGAGCTCAATAAGCTCCGCGAGCGCCACCCGAGTCGCTCGCGCATCGCCGGCTTCCGTGCGTCGCTCAAGCGCAGCGAACGACAGGACGTCGGGCTCTTGAACGATGCAACCGTGCTCTTGCTCCTCGACTTCTGGGAGCTCCCGCGCACCGAGCGTCTCGGGTTCTTCTGCCAGATCGCGAGCCAGACGTGCGACGACGACGCCGCAATGATACTGCGAGTCTTCTTGGACAGCTGCTCGACGCGCAACTTCCTCCAGGTCTGGGACGCGCTGCAGCAAGCGCCGCAGTTCGAGAGCACGTTCAGCACCGCTGCGCGACAGTACTGCGCAGCACTGCAGCAAGATACTAGTAGTGACGCAAGCACGCTCGGTGAAAGCACCTCGAGCGCGTCTGGAACAATAGAAGGCGACGACAGCACTGACACAACGAGCAAGCGGCGAGCGAGTGAGCGCCATCGCCGCACATCGCGAACCGCGAGGCAGAGTCTCTCACTCCGGAGCAGCAGTCCTGGCCGCCATCGTCCCAGTCGCTTCGTTGACCTCAACGGACTCACTGAAGTCTTTGAGGAGCGCGACGACGACGACGGCAATGCACGCGAGTACGGCGACTCGGACAGCGACTCGGACCGCGATAGTGACGGCAACAAGCGGCGCTTTCACAAGATCCTGATCCGCGAGCGCGGCCGAACGCCTCCAGATGAGCGCCACGCTAGTCCACACAAGACGCACCGACGCCGGCGCCATCAGCAAAATAGTCGCCACGACAGCCACTCGAATGCGCCTGGATCGCCTTCTGCCTCAACGAAGAACTTGGCAACTGCTGCTGCGAGTCCGCCGTATCAGCTCCCGCCAGTAAACCCGCACGCGTCGCTGATGCAGCGACTCCATGACGACCTCGTCGAGATCATCAAGCAAGACGAGCTCTCGACAAGCAGCAACCACGTCGCGCCGCCACTCGTGATGGACTCGGTCTGGAAGCTGCTCGAGCTCCTTGACAAAGGCAAGCACGCTGGTGGGAGCTTCCATCGACACGCGACCGGGGCGTCGCGTCGCGACAGAGCAGCGTCTCGGGCTTCGACACGATCGATCGCAGCAGCGGACCTCTCAGTCCCCAGTCGCGCAAGTAGCATCCGCCAGGACCCATCGCCTCAGCAACAGCCGCGCCAAGCGCTCTTGCTCGACGCGAACCTCACACGCGACCAGCAGTTCGTGATCAAGCTCGACCAGCTCCAGTCGCTCTTGACAGCCTTGGGTGCGTTCTCGCTCCACGAGATGGCGACAGATACGATCTCGAGCGTCTACCGCCGCATGCCTGCGCTCGCACAGCTCTTCTCGAGCGTCCACGACAAGACGTATGAAGCTGCTGGGATGGACGCTCCAGCGAGTGCGCGGACGGGCAGCAGTGGCCTTGATTGCGGCAATGGCTCGCTGGCACACAACCAGCGCTCGCACATCCACCACCACGCATCTGTGCCGAATGCATCGTGGCAGCACCGAGTGCCATCGTCGATGCTGCTGTCTGCGAGTAGTGGGTCGCCAGACGACCAAGTCGTCGAAGCAGCGAGCTTGATCATGAACAAGGTCAGCAAGATCGTGCGCAGTCTGGCCAACTTGGACCAGCTCAGCGTCGCCAGTAGCAGTGGCAGTGACGGCAAAGAGCGCAAGTCTCGACGTTCTTGCACTCCTCAAGCTCGCAGACGATATGGAGACCGCAGAAGTCACGACGCCAGCCACTGGAGCAGCCGCCACTGGTCCAAGCGAACCGAGCACGAGTGGCAATGGACGGCGCGTGAGCATGCTCGACCAGAGTCGCCGCCTTGCGATCTTGCACAAGCTCAAGGTGCTCGCAATGAGCAACGAGATCGACGCCGTCGCGGCGATGGTCGCAGACACTGTCAAAGACGTCCAGGAGCAGCACGTGCAGCAGTGCGAGCAGATCGAGAAGCTCACAAGCGCCGCGTTGACAAAGTCGCGCCGACCGCACCGCCGCGCGCCGCTGGACGTGCTATTGGATACTGAAGACGGCGACGACGCGAGCGACGACGACGACGGCGCTGACGAAGTGTTCAAGATGGCGAAGAAAGCCAAGACGCGGCGCGCGTCCGCGGCGAAAGCGCAGAGCAGCAGAGTCAAGCAGCTTCATCGGATCCAGCTGGGAGCGACAATGACGACGACAACGACGGTGACGACAGCAGTCGCTTGCGCTCTGGTCGGCGCGACGTGCTGCTTCCGTTTCGCCAGAACGGGCCGCAGAAAGGCATCAAGCTCTTCAGCGTCGGCATCCTCTTGCGCATCATCTACCAGGTCTACCGCGAGCACTACGAAGGCATGTCGCGTCGCTCCAGTACGGCAGTCGGCGCATGGAGTTTCAGCGAGTTCCTCTACGACTGGCACATCCGCAAGTGCGTGCTAGTGGATGCAGTTGCTGCCTCTTTGTGTTATGGCTACTTACTCTCTCACTGTCGATGCGACGGACAGGTACGGACTCAAGACACTTGCGCAGCAGCACTTGCTCAAGCTCATCCAGTCGCTGCGCAAGTTTGAGAAGAAGACGCTCCAGTGCCAACTGTGCGACGACGATGACGATGTTCTCGCTCCTCACTCGCCTCGATCGATCGCATGTGCCTGACAACTGGGCTTGCTCAACTCTGCTCTGCTGTCAGTTGCCTCCGCTTCCTCGGCATTCAGAGTCCGCTCGGCTACCACGAGCACAAGTTCGTCCTGGTGCGTCTCTGCGATCCTCACCAGCTACCTCTTGATGGTTGTTGCTTCTGACTTCTTTGCTCTCTCGCCCTCTCACTTGTGGCTCTCGACACGCAGAGCTTGCTTGACAAGTGGTCGCTCGGGACGTTTGCTGGCGCAACGAAGCACCGCGTCGAGCACACACCGCGACAGTTCAAGCTTCGCCTCGCATTCGCGCTCTCGACGCTCCAGGACGCGCTCACGGAGCGCTTTGGCGTCTACTTTCGGTCAATGGACTCTGTCGCGAGTCGCGTGCGCGCACATGCGATGACGTCGCCAGGCGACGAGGACTTTGTGAAAGAGACCGACGTCTTGCGCATCGCGATCGACGAGTGGGTGCTCCAGCGTCAGCGCCTCGAGCAGATCCTCGAAGCAGTGTACGTCGCTGGCGACGTGAACGGCGACGGCGGTCTCGAGTACGACGAGTTCGCTGCTGTGGTCGCCCACCTCTCGCCGATCGCAGACGACAAGCTGCTGCAAAAGGTCTTTGCTGCCGCACATGATGTCGTGAAGCCTCCGGCGCATCTCGTTCGAGCGCTTCCTCGACGTCATCTTGCTCGAGAAGCTCTTCCACTCCTCGTCATCCAGCGGCAGTGGCGCTACCGTACGCTCAAGCGCTGCAAGTGGCAACAACGCCGCTAAGCGACGATCCTCGGCGACGACAGCAGTAGTCGCAGCAATCCGAACGGAGCCACGCGCGCTACTGCTGCTGGCGCTAGCGCAAGTGGCAGCAGCACGCTCGCGACGCTCGAAGACGAAGAGGCGTACCAGTTTGATCTGCTCCCAGCAGACGTGGGAGCACGACCGCGATGTGGTCACGAACGCGCTCAAGCTCATTACGCACCAGCAGACCGCGGCGTCGCTGTCGTTCCGCGTCGCGTTCCTCACGCAGATCCTGCTCAAGCGCGTGGACTCCAAGACCGCGTGGATGTGCCACAAGCAGATCATGCGAGATCAGTCGGTACCAGAACCTGAACGAGGAGCAGATCGTCGTGCTCAAGACGAAGGAGGAGACGTTCCGCAAAGCTGTGCTCGCGATCACGCACTTGCGCAAAGTCGGCGCGCTGCTTGGCACGAGCAGCTCGAGCATCGCAGCGTCACTGAGCGACGCGCGCGTCCACAGCGACGAGAACGATCCGATTGCAACCGTCCAGGACGCTGCGAGTGCTCGAGACGGCAGCGATAGCGCGTCGCACAAGTATACTGCTGCAGTCGAGCAGACGCTCGAAGGACTCGAGCGCCGACCGTCGACGCAGGACATGGCGGCGCTGAAGATGCGCTGCGCGAGACGTTCCTCGCGCAAGCCGACACTGCGGCGATCGACGACTTCAAGTCGGCGCTGCAGCAGCTCCGGCGCATGAGTCTCCACAACGGAAGTCTCTCGCACGAGCAGCTCGCGACGCTCTTGGCGCCAGCGCTGCCGCCGCGGATCGAGCGTCTTGATGAAGATGACGATGGTGACGATGGCGATGACAACGATGCCGATGACGACGATGACGACGACGATGAGACTGGCGACACAGGCGAAGAGGCGGCAGAGTAGGACGGGCGTGACGCTTGAGCCGAGTCGAGACGCCTTGAGAACACACACACACGGCAGCGAGAGAGCTAGTGCATCGGATGGCGCTGCGAGCGATTCGCTACGGCAGTGGTGCGTGGAAGCAGCACGAAGAGCAGCGCCAGCGCCTCGAGACGCGAGTGAGCGAGCTTGAGACGCAGCTCACGCACCAGCAACAAGCGCTTGAGGCGTCGTTGCAGACGCAAACTGCGCTGCGCAACGCACTTGAAGCGAGCGAAAGTCATGTACAGACACTGGAGCAGCAGCTGCAAGAGCGCGAGCGAACACTTGTGACGACGACAACAACACTCGACACAGCGAACCAGGGCCTTGTCGACAGCAGCGCTCGTATCGAGCAGCTTGCGCACGACGCTGCCGAGCTCCGAGCGGCGCACGAAGAGACGCGTTCGCTCTTGTCAGAGTCGACCACGCGTGCGAGTCACCTCGCGCTCCAAGTCGACGCGAGTCGCGAAGAAGAAGCGCGCTTGTGCCACTTGCTGTACGCTGCGCAGGAAAAGCGCGAGCTCCATGAGCAGGAGCTCACTCGGTGCCAGCGCGACGTCCGCATCCTCACGCGCGCGAACCAAGTGCTCACGCGCCAGAACGACGCGCTCGCAAAAGACAAACACACACTCGCGCAACAGCTCGCACGCATGCGCAGTGCAAACCAGGTGGGCGTGGAGGTGTTCGGTCGCCACCAAAGAGTACAGGACCAAGTGCTCCAGTTGCTCTGCTTCCCGAGCCGAGCTACCAGCTCACTGAGACTTGTGTCAGCAGCGACACGTTGACCTATGCCAGCCCGCAAACAAGCAGCATACCGACAACAGCAGCTATCAACGCCACTGACGCTAGCTTTGTGTGGAAGCAGCTGCAGCTCGCGAGCGCCAAGCTCCAGCGCGAGCAGCTCACAAGTGCACGTCTGCGAGAGCGCGTCGCAGCGCTAGAGGCGAGCGAGCGAGCGCTGACAGTGCGGTTCCGCGAAGCGAGTGCAGCGCGCAAGCGCGTGGAGCAGCGCCACGCTCAGCACCAACAGAGTAATGCAGCAACGACAGCCTAGTCCTTCGACTGCTTGGGAGCTACAACACAAGTGCGTTGACTATCTTGGCAAGCTTTGCTTGTT
>QXDM01000203.1:0-43971 GCA_003730235.1 Pythium guiyangense
GAAGTACAGACGCGAGACGTTTGCTGGAGTCCGTGACGCGTTGATGAACGAGAACGTGAACGTGTACAACATTCCAGAGCTCGGAGAGCAGCGCATCGAGGTCGAAGCGTCTGCAGTTGCGCAGAACATCGGCAAGCGCGTCATTCTTCCAGCGAGCTTCACAGGAAGTCCTCGGTACATGTACCAGCAGTTCCAAGACTCGATGGCGATCGTGCGCGAGTTCGGGAAGCCGGATTTGTTCGTCACCATGACGTGCAACCCGAAGTGGCCGGAGATCACGGACAATCTCCTGCCAGGACAGACTGCGACGGACCGCCCAGACGTCGTGAGCCGCGTGTGGCAACAGAAGCTTCAAGCACTCCTGAAAGACTTGGACGAAGGCGCACTCGGAGTTCAAGTCGCGCGCATTTACGTGATCGAGTTCCAGAAGCGCGGTCTTCCACACGCGCACATTTTGATGATCCTGCACGACGACGACAAGCCACGTTCGGTGGCTCGCATCAACAAGTTGGTGTCTGCCGAGCTCCCAGATCCAGACAAGAATCCGCTTCTGTACGAGACAGTGATCACGTGCATGATGCACGGTCCGTGCGGTACCGCGAACGCCAACTCACCGTGCATGAAGGACGGCAAGTGCAGCAAGAAGTTCCCGAAGGCGTTCGCTTCGGTGACGCGCGTTGGAAACGACGGGTACCCAGTGTACATGCGTCGCGAGCGACCGGCAGGACGTTTGAAGCACAACGGCAAGGACTGGGACAACGCGACGCTCAAACAGTTCGTTGTTCCGTACAACCCGTACTTGACGCAGAAGTACAACTGCCACATGAACATCGAGGTCTGCTCTTCGATCAAGGCGGTCAAGTACGTCTACAAGTACGTGTACAAGGGTGCAGACAAGACGTCGATGTCGATTGCAGACCGTCAACGCGCGCGCAACCCGAGCGAAGTCGAGCGGTACCTGCAAGCGCGGTACATCTCTCCGGTCGAAGCGTGTCAGCGACTGTTTGACTTCCCGACGCAAGCAAAGTCACACTCGGTTGTGTACTTGCCAGTGCACCTTCCTGGCGAGAGCTCGATCACGTTTGACACGACAAGCGACATCCAAGCGCGTATCGCAGCGGGCGAGAGGAGCCAGTTGACAGCGTTCTTCCAGATCAGCGCTGAAGAGCCCGACCTCGCAGGAATGATGTTGTACCAAGACATTCCGAAGAAGTACCGATGGGACCAGAAGAATAAGCGCTGGATTCGGTACAAGGTTCGCGTCGCATCGATTGGACGCATGGTGCACTGCTCACCGCACCAGGAAGAACGGTTCTACTTGCGGCTGTTGCTCAACCACATCAAGGGACCGACATCGTACGAAGCCTTGCGCACCGTCGAAGGGATCGAGCACGCGACGTTCAAGGCCGCAGCCAAGGCAGCAGGGTTCCTCGAAGACGACAACGAGTGGCACCTGTGCATGTCTGAAGCAGCGACGTTCCAGATGCCGTACCAACTGCGCGTGCTGTTTGCAACGATCTTGGCGTACTCGCAACCAAGTGATGTTGAAGCGTTGTGGACGGCATTCCGCGACGACCTGTCGAAGGACTACCAGCGTCAGCACAACGTCGACGCAGAGGATGAGTTCGTTCAGCTCAAGACTTTGGTGAGCATCGACAAGTTGCTTCAAGCAAACGGCCAAGATCTGTCCAAGTTCGCCGACATGCCACAGCTGAGTCAGTTCAGCGTCGAGTTACATGAGCGTCTCACAAGTACCGAGCTGGAAGACGAAGAGAGGAACGCGTACCAAGAGAGTTGCTCGAAAGCATTGTCGCGCGCACTGTCGACAGCCCGATGAACCGCGATCAGCAGTTTGTCTTCAATCAAGTCGTCAACGCAGTGACCAGCAACGCTCCAGAACAGAAGCTGTTCTTCCTCGACGGTCCAGGCGGCACTGGCAAGTCGTTCTTGCTCGAGCAGATCCTAGCGACAGTGCGCATCGAGAACAAGATCGCTTTGGCCGTTGCGTCAAGTGGCATCGCAGCTCTGCTGCTTACCAGCGGTCGCACAGCGCACTCGACGTTCAAGATCCCGCTCGAACTGACCAAGGATAGCACATGCGAGATTTCGAAGCAATCCAAGATCGCACGACTGCTCAAGCGCGCAAAGTTGATCATCTGGGACGAAGCACCGATGACGAACCGGTTCGCGTTCGAAGCTGTCGACAGGATGATGCAAGACATCCACGACAGCAATGACGCGTTCGGCGGCAAAGTTGTCGTGCTGTCTGGCGATTTCCGTCAGATCCTGCCAGTTGTCAAGCCAGGCGGTCGCTTTGAATCGATCGACGCAAGCTTGAAGCGATCGGAGCTTTGGTCGAAGTTCAAGACGTTGCGACTGACCGAGAACATGCGCGTACGCACGGCTCCGAACGACGCAGAGGGCTTTGACATCGCTGCGTTCTCCAACTACTTGCTTCAAGTCGGTGAAGGACGACATGAGCGCGACCCTGAGCTCGGATCCGACTACATCAAGTTGCCGCGAGACTTGGTGATCAACGAACCGACACACCAGCCAGAACCGGAGCCAGAAGATGATGAAGACGATGAAGAACAGCCTTCACGCGTGCAGAACGACTTGAGCAACCTCATCGACCACCTGTACCTCGACGTCAACGAGCAGATGGCGAACGACGAGTACTTTGCGGAGCGAGCGATCCTTTGTCCGACGAACCGAGACGTGCACCGGATCAACGACGAAGTGACCAAGCGACTGACTGGCGACGCGCGCGAGTACCTGTCTGTCGACTCGATCAACGACGAGAACGAGTTGACAGCAGGTTTGTACGAGACCGAATTCTTGAACTCGCTCAACTTCTCCGGGATCCCGCCGCACAAGATCACGCTCAAGATTGGCGCTCCGATCATGATGGTGCGCAACCTGAACAGCAACTTGGGTCTGTGCAACGACACACGTCTTCGAGTTGTGGAGCTGCGCGACAACTGTATCAAGGCGACGATCATGACAGGACCGCGTAAAGGCGACGTGGTCTTCATCCCACGGATCATCCTGATCAGCAAGGAGAAGGAGCTCCCGTTCCAAGTTCGACGCAAGCAGTTCCCGATCATCCCCGCTTTCGCGATGACGATCAACAAGGCGCAAGGTCAGTCGCTGCACCACTTGGGCCTGTACTTGCCTCGACCAGTGTTTGCGCATGGACAGCTCTACGTCGCTCTTTCGAGAGTGACATCGCGCAACAACATCAAGATCGTCGTTGTCGACCCAGAGAAAGAAGACGACGAAGGTGTGTACACGAAGAACGTCGTGTATCGTGAGATCTTCAACTGAAGAGCTCAACAAGACTGCATATGAAGACAACACACAAGTAGGACACAGATCAAAACCAAAAGAAAAAGATAGGATGCAAAAGACACCAAGTAGGCACAGGAACAAAACAAACAAACAGATAGGAATGCATAAGACAACAACAAACGTAGGATAGGGACACAACAAAACTCCAGAAAAACTATATAAGAAGAAAAAGGAAATAAAAACAAACTGCATGTGGAAAAACAGTCTCGCTTTACCTATAAAAATGTTCACTGATTCAAAACACGCACAATTTCAACTAAACGCATCTAACAAGTTTAGCAAAACACACACTCCAACAGAACCAAACTAACCGCCCGCGCAGCGGGCGGCGCTCGGCTAGTCTTACTACCTTTAACTAAGCTACCTTTTTGTCCTTGCGTGCGTGAGTGTGTCTGTCTTCGGAACCGCGCAGTTAGGTGTCACGCTTTTAGTGAGTTGAGGTCAGATTTGTGGCTGTTCATTTGTGTGACATGCTTCGATTTTTGTTTGCGAAAATGAAGTCAGTCGAATTTTGGTATATTTTCGGGACTATCCCGAGGACAAATTGTCAGAATAGATAGTGTGTTTTCTGGAAAAATCGGGAACGTTCCGTGCGACACATTTTTATGTTTTCGGGACACACGCATTCCCGCGCTCGCTTTTCAAACACGCTCACAATGCAAACGAGCTTCAACCGAGCGGAAGCGAGAGCGAGCACGGGTGCGCGTCGCGACTGCATGTGCATGTGTGTGCGTCTGCCGCAGTGCGTTTGTGTGTGTATGCATACGTGTATTCTGCATATGTGCATGTACGTATATGTTGCTAAGGCGTAATATAACGGTTTCGGGAGTTCCTCCTGGTGCGGATAACTGGTACCACCAGGGCGCCGAGGCGATTGTTGTGGGCCTAAAGGGATATGTATGAGCCATGCAAAGTGAGTGGGAACATTTTGCATGGGAGCATGTGTCTGCTGTAGTGGAACGCCAGCACGCCACGCCCACACAGCGCGAGGCAGACACATTGCTGCCCAGAGTGCCAGAGTACACCCTTGACAGCAGCACAGCAGGAGCCGTTACCTTCCGTATCTGAGTAACGCATTTTGTACGGACATTTCTCACTTATATCCGTACAGAGTGTTATCTCAGTCTACAAAATACGGATAAAAAAGGTTGCAGCCGGCACCCGCCGCCGTCCAACACTATACTAGCACGGCGCCTGTAGTCGGAATTTGCGACGAGCCCTCTGGCAATGAGTACGGCCGATGTCGACGGTACAGTGTACCAGAGTCGGTCGGAAAGTGATCGCTTGATTGAGAAGACGAACGCCAACCGTGGAGTATAGGGGGGTGGCCCTATTAGCTTGCATGTTGCATGTTAGCCAAGACTTTAAATTCAAGACCCACGGTCTAATTGTGGGTTATTGATAGTTTGTATGCCTGTGCACGCACGCAAGTGTGCATGCAAGTGTATTTAACTATCAATTTCTCACTTTTAGACCGCAAGACCCTTAAAGGTACGTTTTCAAGGTACGTTTGGACTAACAACACACACAAACACACTGCGGCATGATTCTGAGTGCTTTGAATTTTGTTTAATTTGTATGCACACTGTATATTTCGATATTTTGTGTACTTATGAGTCTAAATATTTGCTTCCGCACTTCGATTTCATCATCATTGATGGTCTAACGCGTACTTTGTGTGTATTATTGCTCTCAATGTATCTGTTTTCCGTTTGTTAGTCATGCCACCTAAACGAAAAAAGTTCGAGACCCTCCAAGAGGTCGAAGATGCGTATCGAGAGCCTCCTGACGAAACTCCGGCCGCCCGGAAAAAGCGACTGCAGGCGCTACGATCCGCAAGATCGCGATTTTTGAAGCGAATGACAGAGCAACAAGGTGCGATTGATGTCCAACAAATTAGTTTTGGTGTGTAAAAACTAAGTAACTAACCCAATCAAAACAAACATTGTTGAATACAGCTCTGCCCGTCGCTGTTCAAGAACCGAGAGAACAACTCGGCAACGGACGTGACCAAGACGTCAGCACGGTTACTGTTCCAGAAGTGCGAGATGCGGCGCACGAAGCGGCAGACCAGACTGTGATCGCCAGACGTGAGGCAGATCGTCTGCGCAAAGCTGCATCGCGTGCTCGAGCGCGCGAACGCGACATCGAACAAGTTCGAGAAGTCGCGAGACGACAGCAGCGTGAACGACGGGCACGGCAGTCGTCGTTGGAGCGCGAGATTGATCGCGAGATCAACAGAGAGCGTGAGCGAGCTAGGCGTGGAGGGATGGCGGAGGAAGAGCGCGCCTCACATCGCGCTTCTCAAAGATCCATTGAGCAAGAGCGACGCAGTGCAATGTCGGCGACCGACCGCGACAACGTTCGCGCTATTCAGCGCGAGCGTGAGCAAGATCGCCGCGACGGGATGACGGAAGCCGAACGCGAGACTGTTCGCGCTTCTCAACGACAACGTGAGCAAGAGCGCCGCGAAGGGATGGATGAAGGTGACCTAATTGCGTATCGCGAACGTAACAGCCAGCAGCATGCAGATCGGCGTGCAGCGATGGCGAACGGCGACGCGCGTGAAGCCAACCTCCAGCGCATTCATTTCAGAAGCCGGACCAGACAGCACGGAAAGGCGCTTGCGCACCACAGTGACCTCACACCAGAACTGGTGACTGGCGCAAACGTTGTTGACGGGCGACACGTCGTCAAGATGAAACGCGATGTCTGTCCGACGTGCAACGCGTGGAAGCTCGAAGGCGAGACGGTGAACAAGTGCTGCCTCAGTGGAAGGGTTCACTTGCCGCCATTTCGCCAACCTCCAGCTGCTCTTCGTCGCCTGTTCGACATGCGCGAGTTCAAGAACAACATCCGCGTGTACAACAACGTCTTCGCGTTCACGTCACTCGGGGCATCCGAAACAAAGAGGTTGAACGTCGACGAAGACGTCGCAGGCACGAACGGCATCTACACGTTCCGTGTTCAAGGCGCTCTGTGTCACCTTTTGGGATCTTTGCTTCCTCCATCGGGTGGAAGGCCGCTCTTCGCGCAGATCTACATCGCCGATCCAGACATGGACGTTCGTGTGCAACACCGCATGCGAATGGCCGACGGGCTTGATCCAGCAACGTTGACAACAATCGAAAGCGTGATGGAAGACCACAACCCGTTTGCGCGCAAGTTTTTGAACGCCGGGCAGATCATCCGTCAAGAACGACTTGCTGCTCGCGAGCGAGCACTTGCTCAACGGCAACTTGAGCGAGACGAAGAGCAAAAGGGCGAAGAAGATGAAGAAGCGATCCAGATCCCCGACGTCAACATGCATCTTCGGTTGCACGCGCTACCTACCGACGATCCGCGTACGCACAACGTTCCGACCGCGTCCGAGGTTGCAGCAGTGATGGTCGAAGATGGAAACGGTGCACAACACCGCGACCTTCTTCTTTGTACACGCAACAACGGGAGACTGTTTCGACTGTGGGAGACGCACCAAGAGTACGATCCGTTGCAGTACCCGCTCCTGTTCCCGTACGGCGAGCTCGGTTGGACGTTTACGACTCCGTACGTCGAAGGCGTGACGGTTCGAGGCAAGACCGCGATGTCTCTTCGCGAGTTCGTCGCGTACCGACTGCATGAGCGTCACGACGATCCAGGTTTACTCCACCGCGGTTGTCGGCTCTTCCAGCAGTACGTCGTCGATCAGTGGGCCAAGTGCGAGCAAGAACGGCTTCGGTACATCCAGAGCGACGACTTGCAGAAGAAGTACAGACGCGAGACGTTTGCTGGAGTCCGTGACGCGTTGATGAACGAGAACGTGAACGTGTACAACATTCCAGAGCTCGGAGAGCAGCGCATCGAGGTCGAAGCGTCTGCAGTTGCGCAGAACATCGGCAAGCGCGTCATTCTTCCAGCGAGCTTCACAGGAAGTCCTCGGTACATGTACCAGCAGTTCCAAGACTCGATGGCGATCGTGCGCGAGTTCGGGAAGCCGGATTTGTTCGTCACCATGACGTGCAACCCGAAGTGGCCGGAGATCACGGACAATCTCCTGCCAGGACAGACTGCGACGGACCGCCCAGACGTCGTGAGCCGCGTGTGGCAACAGAAGCTTCAAGCACTCCTGAAAGACTTGGACGAAGGCGCACTCGGAGTTCAAGTCGCGCGCATTTACGTGATCGAGTTCCAGAAGCGCGGTCTTCCACACGCGCACATTTTGATGATCCTGCACGACGACGACAAGCCACGTTCGGTGGCTCGCATCAACAAGTTGGTGTCTGCCGAGCTCCCAGATCCAGACAAGAATCCGCTTCTGTACGAGACAGTGATCACGTGCATGATGCACGGTCCGTGCGGTACCGCGAACGCCAACTCACCGTGCATGAAGGACGGCAAGTGCAGCAAGAAGTTCCCGAAGGCGTTCGCTTCGGTGACGCGCGTTGGAAACGACGGGTACCCAGTGTACATGCGTCGCGAGCGACCGGCAGGACGTTTGAAGCACAACGGCAAGGACTGGGACAACGCGACGCTCAAACAGTTCGTTGTTCCGTACAACCCGTACTTGACGCAGAAGTACAACTGCCACATGAACATCGAGGTCTGCTCTTCGATCAAGGCGGTCAAGTACGTCTACAAGTACGTGTACAAGGGTGCAGACAAGACGTCGATGTCGATTGCAGACCGTCAACGCGCGCGCAACCCGAGCGAAGTCGAGCGGTACCTGCAAGCGCGGTACATCTCTCCGGTCGAAGCGTGTCAGCGACTGTTTGACTTCCCGACGCAAGCAAAGTCACACTCGGTTGTGTACTTGCCAGTGCACCTTCCTGGCGAGAGCTCGATCACGTTTGACACGACAAGCGACATCCAAGCGCGTATCGCAGCGGGCGAGAGGAGCCAGTTGACAGCGTTCTTCCAGATCAGCGCTGAAGAGCCCGACCTCGCAGGAATGATGTTGTACCAAGACATTCCGAAGAAGTACCGATGGGACCAGAAGAATAAGCGCTGGATTCGGTACAAGGTTCGCGTCGCATCGATTGGACGCATGGTGCACTGCTCACCGCACCAGGAAGAACGGTTCTACTTGCGGCTGTTGCTCAACCACATCAAGGGACCGACATCGTACGAAGCCTTGCGCACCGTCGAAGGGATCGAGCACGCGACGTTCAAGGCCGCAGCCAAGGCAGCAGGGTTCCTCGAAGACGACAACGAGTGGCACCTGTGCATGTCTGAAGCAGCGACGTTCCAGATGCCGTACCAACTGCGCGTGCTGTTTGCAACGATCTTGGCGTACTCGCAACCAAGTGATGTTGAAGCGTTGTGGACGGCATTCCGCGACGACCTGTCGAAGGACTACCAGCGTCAGCACAACGTCGACGCAGAGGATGAGTTCGTTCAGCTCAAGACTTTGGTGAGCATCGACAAGTTGCTTCAAGCAAACGGCCAAGATCTGTCCAAGTTCGCCGACATGCCACAGCTGAGTCAGTTCAGCGTCGAGTTACATGAGCGTCTCACAAGTACCGAGCTGGAAGACGAAGAGAGGAACGCGTACCCAAGAGAGTTGCTCGAAAGCATTGTCGCGCGCACTGTCGACAGCCCGATGAACCGCGATCAGCAGTTTGTCTTCAATCAAGTCGTCAACGCAGTGACCAGCAACGCTCCAGAACAGAAGCTGTTCTTCCTCGACGGTCCAGGCGGCACTGGCAAGTCGTTCTTGCTCGAGCAGATCCTAGCGACAGTGCGCATCGAGAACAAGATCGCTTTGGCCGTTGCGTCAAGTGGCATCGCAGCTCTGCTGCTTACCAGCGGTCGCACAGCGCACTCGACGTTCAAGATCCCGCTCGAACTGACCAAGGATAGCACATGCGAGATTTCGAAGCAATCCAAGATCGCACGACTGCTCAAGCGCGCAAAGTTGATCATCTGGGACGAAGCACCGATGACGAACCGGTTCGCGTTCGAAGCTGTCGACAGGATGATGCAAGACATCCACGACAGCAATGACGCGTTCGGCGGCAAAGTTGTCGTGCTGTCTGGCGATTTCCGTCAGATCCTGCCAGTTGTCAAGCCAGGCGGTCGCTTTGAATCGATCGACGCAAGCTTGAAGCGATCGGAGCTTTGGTCGAAGTTCAAGACGTTGCGACTGACCGAGAACATGCGCGTACGCACGGCTCCGAACGACGCAGAGGGCTTTGACATCGCTGCGTTCTCCAACTACTTGCTTCAAGTCGGTGAAGGACGACATGAGCGCGACCCTGAGCTCGGATCCGACTACATCAAGTTGCCGCGAGACTTGGTGATCAACGAACCGACACACCAGCCAGAACCGGAGCCAGAAGATGATGAAGACGATGAAGAACAGCCTTCACGCGTGCAGAACGACTTGAGCAACCTCATCGACCACCTGTACCTCGACGTCAACGAGCAGATGGCGAACGACGAGTACTTTGCGGAGCGAGCGATCCTTTGTCCGACGAACCGAGACGTGCACCGGATCAACGACGAAGTGACCAAGCGACTGACTGGCGACGCGCGCGAGTACCTGTCTGTCGACTCGATCAACGACGAGAACGAGTTGACAGCAGGTTTGTACGAGACCGAATTCTTGAACTCGCTCAACTTCTCCGGGATCCCGCCGCACAAGATCACGCTCAAGATTGGCGCTCCGATCATGATGGTGCGCAACCTGAACAGCAACTTGGGTCTGTGCAACGGCACACGTCTTCGAGTTGTGGAGCTGCGCGACAACTGTATCAAGGCGACGATCATGACAGGACCGCGTAAAGGCGACGTGGTCTTCATCCCACGGATCATCCTGATCAGCAAGGAGAAGGAGCTCCCGTTCCAAGTTCGACGCAAGCAGTTCCCGATCATCCCCGCTTTCGCGATGACGATCAACAAGGCGCAAGGTCAGTCGCTGCACCACTTGGGCCTGTACTTGCCTCGACCAGTGTTTGCGCATGGACAGCTCTACGTCGCTCTTTCGAGAGTGACATCGCGCAACAACATCAAGATCGTCGTTGTCGACCCAGAGAAAGAAGACGACGAAGGTGTGTACACGAAGAACGTCGTGTATCGTGAGATCTTCAACTGAAGAGCTCAACAAGACTGCATATGAAGACAACACACAAGTAGGACACAGATCAAAACCAAAAGAAAAAGATAGGATGCAAAAGACACCAAGTAGGCACAGGAACAAAACAAACAAACAGATAGGAATGCATAAGACAACAACAAACGTAGGATAGGGACACAACAAAACTCCAGAAAAACTATATAAGAAGAAAAAGGAAATAAAAACAAACTGCATGTGGAAAAACAGTCTCGCTTTACCTATAAAAATGTTCACTGATTCAAAACACGCACAATTTCAACTAAACGCATCTAACAAGTTTAGCAAAACACACACTCCAACAGAACCAAACTAACCGCCCGCGCAGCGGGCGGCGCTCGGCTAGTCTTACCTTTAACTAAGCTACCTTTTTGTCCTTGCGTGCGTGAGTGTGTCTGTCTTCGGAACCGCGCAGTTAGGTGTCACGCTTTTAGTGAGTTGAGGTCAGATTTGTGGCTGTTCATTTGTGTGACATGCTTCGATTTTTGTTTGCGAAAATGAAGTCAGTCGAATTTTGGTATATTTTCGGGACTATCCCGAGGACAAATTGTCAGAATAGATAGTGTGTTTTCTGGAAAAATCGGGAACGTTCCGTGCGACACATTTTTATGTTTTCGGGACACACGCATTCCCGCGCTCGCTTTTCAAACACGCTCACAATGCAAACGAGCTTCAACCGAGCGGAAGCGAGAGCGAGCACGGGTGCGCGTCGCGACTGCATGTGCATGTGTGTGCGTCTGCCGCAGTGCGTTTGTGTGTGTATGCATACGTGTATTCTGCATATGTGCATGTACGTATATGTTGCTAAGGCGTAATATAACGGTTTCGGGAGTTCCTCCTGGTGCGGATAACTGGTACCACCAGGGCGCCGAGGCGATTGTTGTGGGCCTAAAGGGATATGTATGAGCCATGCAAAGTGAGTGGGAACATTTTGCATGGGAGCATGTGTCTGCTGTAGTGGAACGCCAGCACGCCACGCCCACACAGCGCGAGGCAGACACATTGCTGCCCAGAGTGCCAGAGTACACCCTTGACAGCAGCACAGCAGGAGCCGTTACCTTCCGTATCTGAGTAACGCATTTTGTACGGACATTTCTCACTTATATCCGTACAGAGTGTTATCTCAGTCTACAAAATACGGATAAAAAAGGTTGCAGCCGGCACCCGCCGCCGTCCAACACTATACTAGCACGGCGCCTGTAGTCGGAATTTGCGACGAGCCCTCTGGCAATGAGTACGGCCGATGTCGACGGTACAGTGTACCAGAGTCGGTCGGAAAGTGATCGCTTGATTGAGAAGACGAACGCCAACCGTGGAGTATAGGGGGGTGGCCCTATTAGCTTGCATGTTGCATGTTAGCCAAGACTTTAAATTCAAGACCCACGGTCTAATTGTGGGTTATTGATAGTTTGTATGCCTGTGCACGCACGCAAGTGTGCATGCAAGTGTATTTAACTATCAATTTCTCACTTTTAGACCGCAAGACCCTTAAAGGTACGTTTTCAAGGTACGTTTGGACTAACAACACACACAAACACACTGCGGCATGATTCTGAGTGCTTTGAATTTTGTTTAATTTGTATGCACACTGTATATTTCGATATTTTGTGTACTTATGAGTCTAAATATTTGCTTCCGCACTTCGATTTCATCATCATTGATGGTCTAACGCGTACTTTGTGTGTATTATTGCTCTCAATGTATCTGTTTTCCGTTTGTTAGTCATGCCACCTAAACGAAAAAAGTTCGAGACCCTCCAAGAGGTCGAAGATGCGTATCGAGAGCCTCCTGACGAAACTCCGGCCGCCCGGAAAAAGCGACTGCAGGCGCTACGATCCGCAAGATCGCGATTTTTGAAGCGAATGACAGAGCAACAAGGTGCGATTGATGTCCAACAAATTAGTTTTGGTGTGTAAAAACTAAGTAACTAACCCAATCAAAACAAACATTGTTGAATACAGCTCTGCCCGTCGCTGTTCAAGAACCGAGAGAACAACTCGGCAACGGACGTGACCAAGACGTCAGCACGGTTACTGTTCCAGAAGTGCGAGATGCGGCGCACGAAGCGGCAGACCAGACTGTGATCGCCAGACGTGAGGCAGATCGTCTGCGCAAAGCTGCATCGCGTGCTCGAGCGCGCGAACGCGACATCGAACAAGTTCGAGAAGTCGCGAGACGACAGCAGCGTGAACGACGGGCACGGCAGTCGTCGTTGGAGCGCGAGATTGATCGCGAGATCAACAGAGAGCGTGAGCGAGCTAGGCGTGGAGGGATGGCGGAGGAAGAGCGCGCCTCACATCGCGCTTCTCAAAGATCCATTGAGCAAGAGCGACGCAGTGCAATGTCGGCGACCGACCGCGACAACGTTCGCGCTATTCAGCGCGAGCGTGAGCAAGATCGCCGCGACGGGATGACGGAAGCCGAACGCGAGACTGTTCGCGCTTCTCAACGACAACGTGAGCAAGAGCGCCGCGAAGGGATGGATGAAGGTGACCTAATTGCGTATCGCGAACGTAACAGCCAGCAGCATGCAGATCGGCGTGCAGCGATGGCGAACGGCGACGCGCGTGAAGCCAACCTCCAGCGCATTCATTTCAGAAGCCGGACCAGACAGCACGGAAAGGCGCTTGCGCACCACAGTGACCTCACACCAGAACTGGTGACTGGCGCAAACGTTGTTGACGGGCGACACGTCGTCAAGATGAAACGCGATGTCTGTCCGACGTGCAACGCGTGGAAGCTCGAAGGCGAGACGGTGAACAAGTGCTGCCTCAGTGGAAGGGTTCACTTGCCGCCATTTCGCCAACCTCCAGCTGCTCTTCGTCGCCTGTTCGACATGCGCGAGTTCAAGAACAACATCCGCGTGTACAACAACGTCTTCGCGTTCACGTCACTCGGGGCATCCGAAACAAAGAGGTTGAACGTCGACGAAGACGTCGCAGGCACGAACGGCATCTACACGTTCCGTGTTCAAGGCGCTCTGTGTCACCTTTTGGGATCTTTGCTTCCTCCATCGGGTGGAAGGCCGCTCTTCGCGCAGATCTACATCGCCGATCCAGACATGGACGTTCGTGTGCAACACCGCATGCGAATGGCCGACGGGCTTGATCCAGCAACGTTGACAACAATCGAAAGCGTGATGGAAGACCACAACCCGTTTGCGCGCAAGTTTTTGAACGCCGGGCAGATCATCCGTCAAGAACGACTTGCTGCTCGCGAGCGAGCACTTGCTCAACGGCAACTTGAGCGAGACGAAGAGCAAAAGGGCGAAGAAGATGAAGAAGCGATCCAGATCCCCGACGTCAACATGCATCTTCGGTTGCACGCGCTACCTACCGACGATCCGCGTACGCACAACGTTCCGACCGCGTCCGAGGTTGCAGCAGTGATGGTCGAAGATGGAAACGGTGCACAACACCGCGACCTTCTTCTTTGTACACGCAACAACGGGAGACTGTTTCGACTGTGGGAGACGCACCAAGAGTACGATCCGTTGCAGTACCCGCTCCTGTTCCCGTACGGCGAGCTCGGTTGGACGTTTACGACTCCGTACGTCGAAGGCGTGACGGTTCGAGGCAAGACCGCGATGTCTCTTCGCGAGTTCGTCGCGTACCGACTGCATGAGCGTCACGACGATCCAGGTTTACTCCACCGCGGTTGTCGGCTCTTCCAGCAGTACGTCGTCGATCAGTGGGCCAAGTGCGAGCAAGAACGGCTTCGGTACATCCAGAGCGACGACTTGCAGAAGAAGTACAGACGCGAGACGTTTGCTGGAGTCCGTGACGCGTTGATGAACGAGAACGTGAACGTGTACAACATTCCAGAGCTCGGAGAGCAGCGCATCGAGGTCGAAGCGTCTGCAGTTGCGCAGAACATCGGCAAGCGCGTCATTCTTCCAGCGAGCTTCACAGGAAGTCCTCGGTACATGTACCAGCAGTTCCAAGACTCGATGGCGATCGTGCGCGAGTTCGGGAAGCCGGATTTGTTCGTCACCATGACGTGCAACCCGAAGTGGCCGGAGATCACGGACAATCTCCTGCCAGGACAGACTGCGACGGACCGCCCAGACGTCGTGAGCCGCGTGTGGCAACAGAAGCTTCAAGCACTCCTGAAAGACTTGGACGAAGGCGCACTCGGAGTTCAAGTCGCGCGCATTTACGTGATCGAGTTCCAGAAGCGCGGTCTTCCACACGCGCACATTTTGATGATCCTGCACGACGACGACAAGCCACGTTCGGTGGCTCGCATCAACAAGTTGGTGTCTGCCGAGCTCCCAGATCCAGACAAGAATCCGCTTCTGTACGAGACAGTGATCACGTGCATGATGCACGGTCCGTGCGGTACCGCGAACGCCAACTCACCGTGCATGAAGGACGGCAAGTGCAGCAAGAAGTTCCCGAAGGCGTTCGCTTCGGTGACGCGCGTTGGAAACGACGGGTACCCAGTGTACATGCGTCGCGAGCGACCGGCAGGACGTTTGAAGCACAACGGCAAGGACTGGGACAACGCGACGCTCAACCAGTTCGTTGTTCCGTACAACCCGTACTTGACGCAGAAGTACAACTGCCACATGAACATCGAGGTCTGCTCTTCGATCAAGGCGGTCAAGTACGTCTACAAGTACGTGTACAAGGGTGCAGACAAGACGTCGATGTCGATTGCAGACCGTCAACGCGCGCGCAACCCGAGCGAAGTCGAGCGGTACCTGCAAGCGCGGTACATCTCTCCGGTCGAAGCGTGTCAGCGACTGTTTGACTTCCCGACGCAAGCAAAGTCACACTCGGTTGTGTACTTGCCAGTGCACCTTCCTGGCGAGAGCTCGATCACGTTTGACACGACAAGCGACATCCAAGCGCGTATCGCAGCGGGCGAGAGGAGCCAGTTGACAGCGTTCTTCCAGATCAGCGCTGAAGAGCCCGACCTCGCAGGAATGATGTTGTACCAAGACATTCCGAAGAAGTACCGATGGGACCAGAAGAATAAGCGCTGGATTCGGTACAAGGTTCGCGTCGCATCGATTGGACGCATGGTGCACTGCTCACCGCACCAGGAAGAACGGTTCTACTTGCGGCTGTTGCTCAACCACATCAAGGGACCGACATCGTACGAAGCCTTGCGCACCGTCGAAGGGATCGAGCACGCGACGTTCAAGGCCGCAGCCAAGGCAGCAGGGTTCCTCGAAGACGACAACGAGTGGCACCTGTGCATGTCTGAAGCAGCGACGTTCCAGATGCCGTACCAACTGCGCGTGCTGTTTGCAACGATCTTGGCGTACTCGCAACCAAGTGATGTTGAAGCGTTGTGGACGGCATTCCGCGACGACCTGTCGAAGGACTACCAGCGTCAGCACAACGTCGACGCAGAGGATGAGTTCGTTCAGCTCAAGACTTTGGTGAGCATCGACAAGTTGCTTCAAGCAAACGGCCAAGATCTGTCCAAGTTCGCCGACATGCCACAGCTGAGTCAGTTCAGCGTCGAGTTACATGAGCGTCTCACAAGTACCGAGCTGGAAGACGAAGAGAGGAACGCGTACCCAAGAGAGTTGCTCGAAAGCATTGTCGCGCGCACTGTCGACAGCCCGATGAACCGCGATCAGCAGTTTGTCTTCAATCAAGTCGTCAACGCAGTGACCAGCAACGCTCCAGAACAGAAGCTGTTCTTCCTCGACGGTCCAGGCGGCACTGGCAAGTCGTTCTTGCTCGAGCAGATCCTAGCGACAGTGCGCATCGAGAACAAGATCGCTTTGGCCGTTGCGTCAAGTGGCATCGCAGCTCTGCTGCTTACCAGCGGTCGCACAGCGCACTCGACGTTCAAGATCCCGCTCGAACTGACCAAGGATAGCACATGCGAGATTTCGAAGCAATCCAAGATCGCACGACTGCTCAAGCGCGCAAAGTTGATCATCTGGGACGAAGCACCGATGACGAACCGGTTCGCGTTCGAAGCTGTCGACAGGATGATGCAAGACATCCACGACAGCAATGACGCGTTCGGCGGCAAAGTTGTCGTGCTGTCTGGCGATTTCCGTCAGATCCTGCCAGTTGTCAAGCCAGGCGGTCGCTTTGAATCGATCGACGCAAGCTTGAAGCGATCGGAGCTTTGGTCGAAGTTCAAGACGTTGCGACTGACCGAGAACATGCGCGTACGCACGGCTCCGAACGACGCAGAGGGCTTTGACATCGCTGCGTTCTCCAACTACTTGCTTCAAGTCGGTGAAGGACGACATGAGCGCGACCCTGAGCTCGGATCCGACTACATCAAGTTGCCGCGAGACTTGGTGATCAACGAACCGACACACCAGCCAGAACCGGAGCCAGAAGATGATGAAGACGATGAAGAACAGCCTTCACGCGTGCAGAACGACTTGAGCAACCTCATCGACCACCTGTACCTCGACGTCAACGAGCAGATGGCGAACGACGAGTACTTTGCGGAGCGAGCGATCCTTTGTCCGACGAACCGAGACGTGCACCGGATCAACGACGAAGTGACCAAGCGACTGACTGGCGACGCGCGCGAGTACCTGTCTGTCGACTCGATCAACGACGAGAACGAGTTGACAGCAGGTTTGTACGAGACCGAATTCTTGAACTCGCTCAACTTCTCCGGGATCCCGCCGCACAAGATCACGCTCAAGATTGGCGCTCCGATCATGATGGTGCGCAACCTGAACAGCAACTTGGGTCTGTGCAACGGCACACGTCTTCGAGTTGTGGAGCTGCGCGACAACTGTATCAAGGCGACGATCATGACAGGACCGCGTAAAGGCGACGTGGTCTTCATCCCACGGATCATCCTGATCAGCAAGGAGAAGGAGCTCCCGTTCCAAGTTCGACGCAAGCAGTTCCCGATCATCCCCGCTTTCGCGATGACGATCAACAAGGCGCAAGGTCAGTCGCTGCACCACTTGGGCCTGTACTTGCCTCGACCAGTGTTTGCGCATGGACAGCTCTACGTCGCTCTTTCGAGAGTGACATCGCGCAACAACATCAAGATCGTCGTTGTCGACCCAGAGAAAGAAGACGACGAAGGTGTGTACACGAAGAACGTCGTGTATCGTGAGATCTTCAACTGAAGAGCTCAACAAGACTGCATATGAAGACAACACACAAGTAGGACACAGATCAAAACCAAAAGAAAAAGATAGGATGCAAAAGACACCAAGTAGGCACAGGAACAAAACAAACAAACAGATAGGAATGCATAAGACAACAACAAACGTAGGATAGGGACACAACAAAACTCCAGAAAAACTATATAAGAAGAAAAAGGAAATAAAAACAAACTGCATGTGGAAAAACAGTCTCGCTTTACCTATAAAAATGTTCACTGATTCAAAACACGCACAATTTCAACTAAACGCATCTAACAAGTTTAGCAAAACACACACTCCAACAGAACCAAACTAACCGCCCGCGCAGCGGGCGGCGCTCGGCTAGTCTTACCTTTAACTAAGCTAGCTCTTTGAGGCTGCGTGTGTCCGTGTTCGGAACCGCGCAGTTAGGTGTCACGCTTTTGGTGAGTTGAGATCAGATTTGTGGCGGTTGTTTTGTGTGACATGCATCGAAATTTGTTTGCGAAAACCAGGCCAGTCGAATTTTGGGATATATTCGGGACTGTCCCGAGGGGAAATTGTCGTTATACGTATAGGTTGTTCGGGACATGTTCGGAAGTGTCCCGGGTTCAGCCGACAGCACCTCGCGCGGACCGAAGCAGTGCCATGCAGCTCGGGGCTTGCCACCGCAGCGAAGCGTAGGTCGGCAGCACCGCTCTGCATGGTGCGACTGAGGTTTTGCGCGGTGGTGCTGAGGCGTCAACAACAATTAACACTGAACAAATAACTCCAACTAAACATTATTTTCCCGCCCGCGCAGCGGGCGGCGCTCGGCTAGTCTCATAAGTATATATAGTGAAGTAAGCAAGTACATACTTGCTTGTCTTTCGTGTGCATGTTGTGTGGGGCTCGCATTTCAACACTCTGTATATGATGTGGTCCACGTAGGCTCGGAACTTGTCAAACAAACGCTCACTTCAACAACAGTGTCCTCTTGCAGCCATTGCTTGCGATCGATCGCACAGTTGGCGTCAGCTAGCAAAGCGTAGCGCCGTTGTCCAAACGCGCGCACGCATTTGCCAGCAAGCGCATTGAGCAATTCGCTGCGTTCAGCCGAGACACGTACGAGAGAGCAAAGGAAGCCAACCCGACCATCAATCAACCAACTACACGACGACAAGGACAACAACACCAACAAGAACATGACCAAGCACATTGAGATCCTCGCGGGTGGACTCGCGGACGAGCTCTTCCGCAATGGACTCGCGAACGACCGCAACATGCTCGCTGCGAGCGCGCTCGTGCACCCGCAGCACCACAGCTTGGTCGTGCAAGCGCACGAGCGCTTCATTGAAGCAGGCGCGACGCTCATTCTCACGAGCAACAGCTGCGTCGTCCCTGGACTTGGTTTCACTGTCGAAGAGATCCGTGAGTATACGCGTCTCGCCGGCCGGCTTGCGGCCGAAGCGCGCGAACGCGCACACGCTGACACTCCAGTGAAGATCTGCGGCTCGCTCCCAGCGCTGATGCCGAGCTACCGCTCCGACCGGACAATCGAGCGCCAGCGTGGACGCGAGACGTACCAGCTGATTGGCGAAGCGCTCTGGCCGTTTGTCGACATGTTCATCGCCGAGCCGATGTCGAGCCTCGCAGAAGCCAAGCTCGCGCTTGAAGCGGTCGAAGGTCTGCAGAAGCCGGTGATGGTCGCGTTCGCGCTCAATAGCACAGGTGAGCTCCGCAGCGGCGAGCCGGTGCTCCAGTCGATTCAAGAGCTGCTCGCGTTCTGTGACGAGCGAGCGAGCAGTCACAGTCACAGCGGCAACACCACCGGCAACAACAACAGCAGCAGCAACACTGACGCAGAAGGCCCAATCAGCGGGAACATCGCGCTGCGTGGTATCCTCTTTGGCTGCTCGCAAGCCGAAGACATTGCAAAGGCGCTGCATCACGTCCGCAGCGCGAAAGGGCTGTTCACAGAGCTCAAGGACAAAGGCATTTTGCTCGGCGGGTACGCTGATCGCATCTCGCCGATGTCCAAGGCCGGCGTGCTCGAAGAGAAGCTCGTGTCGGGCGCGATGCACTCGGCTGTCGACATGGAGGTCTTTGCGAGCTTTGCGTTGCGCTGGGTCGCGGACGGCGCTGACATTGTCGGCGGCTGCTGCGGCGTCCCGCCCGACTATCTCACGCGCATTCGCGAGCGCGTGGCGGAGCAGCAACCGACGGTGTCTCCATGATCCATGATCCATGATCCATGATCCACGATCCATGATCCATGATCCATGATCCACGATCCATGATCCACGATTCATGACCAAGAGAGAGAGAGCCGTGACAAGGCAAAAGAGATCGGGTCGAAGATGATGCCTGGGCCCGTTTGGTCCGAGCATCCTAGGGACTAGCGACTCGAGTCTACTGCATGTTGTATGCCGTGTGCGTGCGTACCTCCACCTTCCCATACATCTGCACGTGTCAGTCGTGATCGCACTGCATCTTCGGCTTCACGCACGTCGCCTCGATCACGACTCAGTGTGCCAGGTGTCATGCGTCAATCAATGTCATGGCCAAAGTGTCGTTTTCACCACTGTGTCGATTTGTCATTTTGTCGATTGTCATTTTGTCGATCGCCGATTTGATGCATTTGAAGCGCCTGGGACGAGCAACAGCAAGATCAACAGCACTCACACGCCCGTGCAGCGCAATGGCGACCCCTACTCGCACCGCAGCGACGAGCACTGCAACGCCGCGCTTTGTCGAGCTGCTCGACGGCGGCACGGGCGAAGAGCTGTTCAAGCGCGGCTTGCAGGACGATCGCAAGATCTGGTCTGCGAGCGCGCTCGTGCACGAGACGCACCACGAGCTGCTCGTAGAGGTGCACCGGGCGTTCCTCGACGCTGGCGCAGACTTTATCACGTGCAACAACTACAGCGTCACGCCTGGCGTCGGCTTCAGCGAAGCAGACATCGTCAAGTACACTTCAGCCGCCGGCGCACTGGCGGCCACCGCGCGGTCGTGGTCGGGTCGGGCAGCAACCGCGCAGATCTGCGGCTCGCTGCCGCCGCTGCTGGAGAGCTACCGCGCAGACCACGTCGTCGCGCACGATGAAGGCGTGCGCTTGTACTCGCTCATTGGCGCTGCGCTGGCTCCGCACGTCGACGTGTTTCTCGCCGAGACGCTGTCATCTGTCGCCGAGGCGAAGATGGCGCTCGCTGGCGTCCAGGACCTCGGCAAGCCAGTGATGGTCTCGTTCACGCTGAACCGCCACGGCACGATCCGCAGCGGCGAGTGTGTCGACGATGCTGTGCGTGAGCTGCTCGACTTTACCGCGCATGCGACTTCGAGCGTGGAGCTGCGCGGTGTGCTGTTCAACTGCGCACAGCCAGAGCACGTGTCGAGAGCGCTGCGCGTGCTGGCGGCTGCAGACACCGTGCGCGAGCAACTCGCAGTGCGTGGCGTGCGACTCGGCGCGTACGCGAACCGTCTGACCGAGATCCCAGTCGACTGGGCGCTGCAAGAGTCAACAGAGCCGCAGGCAATGCGCGAGGACCTGAGTGTGCGCCAGTACTCGGACTTTGTGTGCGAGTGGGTCGCGCTCGGCGCTGACATCGTCGGCGGCTGCTGCGGCATCGGACCCGAGTACATCTCCAGTATCCACGAGCGCCTGGTCGAACAGGGCTGGCGACGGCAGATCAGGTAAGTGAAAGGGAACATGTATGTGTGCATGTGCGAGTGCGTGTTTGTGAAAGTACAAGAACGAGCGGCTACTGGACGTCGTGCATGAGGATGTTCAGACGTTGAGTGTCGAGGTGGTCCATGCTGGTGTTCCGAGCAGTTTGATAGGCATGCTGAATGGGTTTACCTGCTTTATATCACTATAGTCGACATGTCCTGTTCGTTGAACATACTGAAGTAAAATCAAGATGAATGACCCGTTATGATTGCGTTGACATCCATGAGTGCCATTCCGATAAGATGGTCGCGTGGAGTCGCGAGACGTTCATCGGCGCTGCTGCTGCGACGGTCGCAGTGTCTGCTGCGTCCTACTACGCACTGGTCCATCGCGATGGCTTTGCAAAGCTGCGCGCACTCAGTGTGCGTGCAGCAACGGCGCTCGTGCAACTCGGCAAGCCATCAGTGCCGAAAGTGGCGCTGGAAGTGCTGCAACGCACATCGCCGGTCAGCTCTTGGGTCGCGCTCTGCGGCACAGTCTTTGACGTCGCGGACGAGCCGTTCTTCGACGCGCAAGCGGGCGTGTACGCAAACTGGATCGGCCACGATGTCACGCACATGCTCGTGCAAATGGGCGTCGCACTCGATTCTGCTGACGACGCTGCCATGGCGCAGTACCTCGACCAAGAGCTCTCGATCGGTCTCCTTGACGCACACGCAGGGGAGAGCACTCGCAGAATGGCGCTATTGACCGAGTGGTACGCGCGCTTTTACTCGCGATACGACGTCGTCGCACAGCTTGCAGACTTGTACGCTGGTAGTGCGTGGGACGCAGTGCGGGAGCAGCTCTTGCCTCCTGCAGTGCGCTTTGGAGCGGCCAGCAGCGAGCGTCCGCGCGGCAAGTGTCCCATGGGTTTTGGCTCTCGCGCACTCAACCACGTCATCTCGCGCGCAGACCCAAACGCCACAGACGTGCGCACCGTGTCGTTCCAGGGCAAGCGCTACGACGTCACGAACTCGAGTCTGTTCCAGGACGGCGGCGAGTTTGCGCACTTTGTCGGCCACGACATCACGTATGCGCTCGCGACGCAATCGAACCAAGTCAGCGACCTTGACGTGCAGCCGCAGCGCGAGTACACGTACGCGGAGCAAGTGCTGGTCGAGCGGTATCGCATCGCGTTTGCACGTGAGCTCGCACTGCTTGCAGACAACGACGCGCCATCGAACGGACCAACGACTCCATCACGCAACGTCGACCTGCACGCCCTTCTCGACGCCTGCGAGAACTCTGGTAGCCGCGATGACGAGACGTACCGCGCGCTCGAGGCGCAGTTGACGGTACCAAATGCCGCAACCAAGGTGAACCAAGTGTGTGCGCGCTCGACCATGACGTTGCTGCACAAAGCAGTCGAGAAGAACCGACTCGACCTCGTCGAACTACTCGTGCGCGCTGGCGCCGACGTGGCTGCCGAAGCTGCGTTGTACGACTTTGAGACGCCGCTGCAAATGGCGAAGCGGTTCCAGCACGACGACATCGCAGCGTTCCTTGCCGCACACAGTAACGGCCTGGAGTAGCTATCGAAGATGTCAGCCTCGCTACTTGTCAACGGAGATTCAGGTCACGACTGCATCATGTCATTTGAGTCGCTCCATTTGAAATCTCACCTCGAACGTTATGCGGTGTTGATGTACCCGTTCCCTTTCACTTACCTGATCTGCCGTCGCCAGCCCTGTTCGACCAGGCGCTCGTGGATACTGGAGATGTACTCGGGTCCGATGCCGCAGCAGCCGCCGACGATGTCAGCGCCGAGCGCGACCCACTCGCACACAAAGTCCGAGTACTGGCGCACACTCAGGTCCTCGCGCATTGCCTGCGGCTCTGTTGACTCTTGCAGCGCCCAGTCGACTGGGATCTCGGTCAGACGGTTCGCGTACGCGCCGAGTCGCACGCCACGCACTGCGAGTTGCTCGCGCACGGTGTCTGCAGCCGCCAGCACGCGCAGCGCTCTCGACACGTGCTCTGGCTGTGCGCAGTTGAACAGCACACCGCGCAGCTCCACGCTCGAAGTCGCATGCGCGGTAAAGTCGAGCAGCTCACGCACAGCATCGTCGACACACTCGCCGCTGCGGATCGTGCCGTGGCGGTTCAGCGTGAACGAGACCATCACTGGCTTGCCGAGGTCCTGGACGCCAGCGAGCGCCATCTTCGCCTCGGCGACAGATGACAGCGTCTCGGCGAGAAACACGTCGACGTGCGGAGCCAGCGCAGCGCCAATGAGCGAGTACAAGCGCACGCCTTCATCGTGCGCGACGACGTGGTCTGCGCGGTAGCTCTCCAGCAGCGGCGGCAGCGAGCCGCAGATCTGCGCGGTTGCTGCCCGACCCGACCACGACCGCGCGGTGGCCGCCAGTGCGCCGGCGGCTGAAGTGTACTTGACGATGTCTGCTTCGCTGAAGCCGACGCCAGGCGTGACGCTGTAGTTGTTGCACGTGATAAAGTCTGCGCCAGCGTCGAGGAACGCCCGGTGCACCTCTACGAGCAGCTCGTGGTGCGTCTCGTGCACGAGCGCGCTCGCAGACCAGATCTTGCGATCGTCCTGCAAGCCGCGCTTGAACAGCTCTTCGCCCGTGCCGCCGTCGAGCAGCTCGACAAAGCGCGGCGTTGCAGTGCTCGTCGCTGCGGTGCGAGTAGGGGTCGCCATTGCGCTGCACGGGCGTGTGAGTGCTGTTGATCTTGCTGTTGCTCGTCCCAGGCGCTTCAAATGCATCAAATCGGCGATCGACAAAATGACAATCGACAAAATGACAAATCGACACAGTGGTGAAAACGACACTTTGGCCATGACATTGATTGACGCATGACACCTGGCACACTGAGTCGTGATCGAGGCGACGTGCGTGAAGCCGAAGATGCAGTGCGATCACGACTGACACGTGCAGATGTATGGGAAGGTGGAGGTACGCACGCACACGGCATACAACATGCAGTAGACTCGAGTCGCTAGTCCCTAGGATGCTCGGACCAAACGGGCCCAGGCATCATCTTCGACCCGATCTCTTTTGCCTTGTCACGGCTCTCTCTCTCTTGGTCATGAATCGTGGATCATGGATCGTGGATCATGGATCATGGATCATGGATCGTGGATCATGGATCATGGATCATGGATCATGGAGACACCGTCGGTTGCTGCTCCGCCACGCGCTCGCGAATGCGCGTGAGATAGTCGGGCGGGACGCCGCAGCAGCCGCCGACAATGTCAGCGCCGTCCGCGACCCAGCGCAACGCAAAGCTCGCAAAGACCTCCATGTCGACAGCCGAGTGCATCGCGCCCGACACGAGCTTCTCTTCGAGCACGCCGGCCTTGGACATCGGCGAGATGCGATCAGCGTACCCGCCGAGCAAAATGCCTTTGTCCTTGAGCTCTGTGAACAGCCCTTTCGCGCTGCGGACGTGATGCAGCGCCTTTGCAATGTCTTCGGCTTGCGAGCAGCCAAAGAGGATACCACGCAGCGCGATGTTCCCGCTGATTGGGCCTTCTGCGTCAGTGTTGCTGCTGCTGTTGTTGTTGCCGGTGGTGTTGCCGCTGTGACTGTGACTGCTCGCTCGCTCGTCACAGAACGCGAGCAGCTCTTGAATCGACTGGAGCACCGGCTCGCCGCTGCGGAGCTCACCTGTGCTATTGAGCGCGAACGCGACCATCACCGGCTTCTGCAGACCTTCGACCGCTTCAAGCGCGAGCTTGGCTTCTGCGAGGCTCGACATCGGCTCGGCGATGAACATGTCGACAAACGGCCAGAGCGCTTCGCCAATCAGCTGGTACGTCTCGCGTCCACGCTGGCGCTCGATTGTCCGGTCGGAGCGGTAGCTCGGCATCAGCGCTGGGAGCGAGCCGCAGATCTTCACTGGAGTGTCAGCGTGTGCGCGTTCGCGCGCTTCGGCCGCAAGCCGGCCGGCGAGACGCGTATACTCACGGATCTCTTCGACAGTGAAACCAAGTCCAGGGACGACGCAGCTGTTGCTCGTGAGAATGAGCGTCGCGCCTGCTTCAATGAAGCGCTCGTGCGCTTGCACGACCAAGCTGTGGTGCTGCGGGTGCACGAGCGCGCTCGCAGCGAGCATGTTGCGGTCGTTCGCGAGTCCATTGCGGAAGAGCTCGTCCGCGAGTCCACCCGCGAGGATCTCAATGTGCTTGGTCATGTTCTTGTTGGTGTTGTTGTCCTTGTCGTCGTGTAGTTGGTTGATTGATGGTCGGGTTGGCTTCCTTTGCTCTCTCGTACGTGTCTCGGCTGAACGCAGCGAATTGCTCAATGCGCTTGCTGGCAAATGCGTGCGCGCGTTTGGACAACGGCGCTACGCTTTGCTAGCTGACGCCAACTGTGCGATCGATCGCAAGCAATGGCTGCAAGAGGACACTGTTGTTGAAGTGAGCGTTTGTTTGACAAGTTCCGAGCCTACGTGGACCACATCATATACAGAGTGTTGAAATGCGAGCCCCACACAACATGCACACGAAAGACAAGCAAGTATGTACTTGCTTACTTCACTATATATACTTATGAGACTAGCCGAGCGCCGCCCGCTGCGCGGGCGGGAAAATAATGTTTAGTTGGAGTTATTTGTTCAGTGTTAATTGTTGTTGACGCCTCAGCACCACCGCGCAAAACCTCAGTCGCACCATGCAGAGCGGTGCTGCCGACCTACGCTTCGCTGCGGTGGCAAGCCCCGAGCTGCATGGCACTGCTTCGGTCCGCGCGAGGTGCTGTCGGCTGAACCCGGGACACTTCCGAACATGTCCCGAACAACCTATACGTATAACGACAATTTCCCCTCGGGACAGTCCCGAATATATCCCAAAATTCGACTGGCCTGGTTTTCGCAAACAAATTTCGATGCATGTCACACAAAACAACCGCCACAAATCTGATCTCAACTCACCAAAAGCGTGACACCTAACTGCGCGGTTCCGAACACGGACACACGCAGCCTCAAAGAGCTAGCTTAGTTAAAGGTAAGACTAGCCGAGCGCCGCCCGCTGCGCGGGCGGTTAGTTTGGTTCTGTTGGAGTGTGTGTTTTGCTAAACTTGTTAGATGCGTTTAGTTGAAATTGTGCGTGTTTTGAATCAGTGAACATTTTTATAGGTAAAGCGAGACTGTTTTTCCACATGCAGTTTGTTTTTATTTCCTTTTTCTTCTTATATAGTTTTTCTGGAGTTTTGTTGTGTCCCTATCCTACGTTTGTTGTTGTCTTATGCATTCCTATCTGTTTGTTTGTTTTGTTCCTGTGCCTACTTGGTGTCTTTTGCATCCTATCTTTTTCTTTTGGTTTTGATCTGTGTCCTACTTGTGTGTTGTCTTCATATGCAGTCTTGTTGAGCTCTTCAGTTGAAGATCTCACGATACACGACGTTCTTCGTGTACACACCTTCGTCGTCTTCTTTCTCTGGGTCGACAACGACGATCTTGATGTTGTTGCGCGATGTCACTCTCGAAAGAGCGACGTAGAGCTGTCCATGCGCAAACACTGGTCGAGGCAAGTACAGGCCCAAGTGGTGCAGCGACTGACCTTGCGCCTTGTTGATCGTCATCGCGAAAGCGGGGATGATCGGGAACTGCTTGCGTCGAACTTGGAACGGGAGCTCCTTCTCCTTGCTGATCAGGATGATCCGTGGGATGAAGACCACGTCGCCTTTACGCGGTCCTGTCATGATCGTCGCCTTGATACAGTTGTCGCGCAGCTCCACAACTCGAAGACGTGTGCCGTTGCACAGACCCAAGTTGCTGTTCAGGTTGCGCACCATCATGATCGGAGCGCCAATCTTGAGCGTGATCTTGTGCGGCGGGATCCCGGAGAAGTTGAGCGAGTTCAAGAATTCGGTCTCGTACAAACCTGCTGTCAACTCGTTCTCGTCGTTGATCGAGTCGACAGACAGGTACTCGCGCGCGTCGCCAGTCAGTCGCTTGGTCACTTCGTCGTTGATCCGGTGCACGTCTCGGTTCGTCGGACAAAGGATCGCTCGCTCCGCAAAGTACTCGTCGTTCGCCATCTGCTCGTTGACGTCGAGGTACAGGTGGTCGATGAGGTTGCTCAAGTCGTTCTGCACGCGTGAAGGCTGTTCTTCATCGTCTTCATCATCTTCTGGCTCCGGTTCTGGCTGGTGTGTCGGTTCGTTGATCACCAAGTCTCGCGGCAACTTGATGTAGTCGGATCCGAGCTCAGGGTCGCGCTCATGTCGTCCTTCACCGACTTGAAGCAAGTAGTTGGAGAACGCAGCGATGTCAAAGCCCTCTGCGTCGTTCGGAGCCGTGCGTACGCGCATGTTCTCGGTCAGTCGCAACGTCTTGAACTTCGACCAAAGCTCCGATCGCTTCAAGCTTGCGTCGATCGATTCAAAGCGACCGCCTGGCTTGACAACTGGCAGGATCTGACGGAAATCGCCAGACAGCACGACAACTTTGCCGCCGAACGCGTCATTGCTGTCGTGGATGTCTTGCATCATCCTGTCGACAGCTTCGAACGCGAACCGGTTCGTCATCGGTGCTTCGTCCCAGATGATCAACTTTGCGCGCTTGAGCAGTCGTGCGATCTTGGATTGCTTCGAAATCTCGCATGTGCTATCCTTGGTCAGTTCGAGCGGGATCTTGAACGTCGAGTGCGCTGTGCGACCGCTGGTAAGCAGCAGAGCTGCGATGCCACTTGACGCAACGGCCAAAGCGATCTTGTTCTCGATGCGCACTGTCGCTAGGATCTGCTCGAGCAAGAACGACTTGCCAGTGCCGCCTGGACCGTCGAGGAAGAACAGCTTCTGTTCTGGAGCGTTGCTGGTCACTGCGTTGACGACTTGATTGAAGACAAACTGCTGATCGCGGTTCATCGGGCTGTCGACAGTGCGCGCGACAATGCTTTCGAGCAACTCTCTTGGGTACGCGTTCCTCTCTTCGTCTTCCAGCTCGGTACTTGTGAGACGCTCATGTAACTCGACGCTGAACTGACTCAGCTGTGGCATGTCGGCGAACTTGGACAGATCTTGGCCGTTTGCTTGAAGCAACTTGTCGATGCTCACCAAAGTCTTGAGCTGAACGAACTCATCCTCTGCGTCGACGTTGTGCTGACGCTGGTAGTCCTTCGACAGGTCGTCGCGGAATGCCGTCCACAACGCTTCAACA
Source organism: Pythium guiyangense (assembly GCA_003730235.1). NCBI lineage: Eukaryota > Oomycota > Peronosporomycetes > Pythiales > Pythiaceae > Pythium > Pythium guiyangense. The sequence continues at coordinate 28,327 of QXDM01000203.1, forward strand.
TCACTTGGTTGCGAGTACGCCAAGATCGTTGCAAACAGCACGCGCAGTTGGTACGGCATCTGGAACGTCGCTGCTTCAGACATGCACAGGTGCCACTCGTTGTCGTCTTCGAGGAACCCTGCTGCCTTGGCTGCGGCCTTGAACGTCGCGTGCTCGATCCCTTCGACGGTGCGCAAGGCTTCGTACGATGTCGGTCCCTTGATGTGGTTGAGCAACAGCCGCAAGTAGAACCGTTCTTCCTGGTGCGGTGAGCAGTGCACCATGCGTCCAATCGATGCGACGCGAACCTTGTACCGAATCCAGCGCTTATTCTTCTGGTCCCATCGGTACTTCTTCGGAATGTCTTGGTACAACATCATTCCTGCGAGGTCGGGCTCTTCAGCGCTGATCTGGAAGAACGCTGTCAACTGGCTCCTCTCGCCCGCTGCGATACGCGCTTGGATGTCGCTTGTCGTGTCAAACGTGATCGAGCTCTCGCCAGGAAGGTGCACTGGCAAGTACACAACCGAGTGTGACTTTGCTTGCGTCGGGAAGTCAAACAGTCGCTGACACGCTTCGACCGGAGAGATGTACCGCGCTTGCAGGTACCGCTCGACTTCGCTCGGGTTGCGCGCGCGTTGACGGTCTGCAATCGACATCGACGTCTTGTCTGCACCCTTGTACACGTACTTGTAGACGTACTTGACCGCCTTGATCGAAGAGCAGACCTCGATGTTCATGTGGCAGTTGTACTTCTGCGTCAAGTACGGGTTGTACGGAACAACGAACTGTTTGAGCGTCGCGTTGTCCCAGTCCTTGCCGTTGTGCTTCAAACGTCCTGCCGGTCGCTCGCGACGCATGTACACTGGGTACCCGTCGTTTCCAACGCGCGTCACCGAAGCGAACGCCTTCGGGAACTTCTTGCTGCACTTGCCGTCCTTCATGCACGGTGAGTTGGCGTTCGCGGTACCGCACGGACCGTGCATCATGCACGTGATCACTGTCTCGTACAGAAGCGGATTCTTGTCTGGATCTGGGAGCTCGGCAGACACCAACTTGTTGATGCGAGCCACCGAACGTGGCTTGTCGTCGTCGTGCAGGATCATCAAAATGTGCGCGTGTGGAAGACCGCGCTTCTGGAACTCGATCACGTAAATGCGCGCGACTTGAACTCCGAGTGCGCCTTCGTCCAAGTCTTTCAGGAGTGCTTGAAGCTTCTGTTGCCACACGCGGCTCACGACGTCTGGGCGGTCCGTCGCAGTCTGTCCTGGCAGGAGATTGTCCGTGATCTCCGGCCACTTCGGGTTGCACGTCATGGTGACGAACAAATCCGGCTTCCCGAACTCGCGCACGATCGCCATCGAGTCTTGGAACTGCTGGTACATGTACCGAGGACTTCCTGTGAAGCTCGCTGGAAGAATGACGCGCTTGCCGATGTTCTGCGCAACTGCAGACGCTTCGACCTCGATGCGCTGCTCTCCGAGCTCTGGAATGTTGTACACGTTCACGTTCTCGTTCATCAACGCGTCACGGACTCCAGCAAACGTCTCGCGTCTGTACTTCTTCTGCAAGTCGTCGCTCTGGATGTACCGAAGCCGTTCTTGCTCGCACTTGGCCCACTGATCGACGACGTACTGCTGGAAGAGCCGACAACCGCGGTGGAGTAAACCTGGATCGTCGTGACGCTCATGCAGTCGGTACGCGACGAACTCGCGAAGAGACATCGCGGTCTTGCCTCGAACCGTCACGCCTTCGACGTACGGAGTCGTAAACGTCCAACCGAGCTCGCCGTACGGGAACAGGAGCGGGTACTGCAACGGATCGTACTCTTGGTGCGTCTCCCACAGTCGAAACAGTCTCCCGTTGTTGCGTGTACAAAGAAGAAGGTCGCGGTGTTGTGCACCGTTTCCATCTTCGACCATCACTGCTGCAACCTCGGACGCGGTCGGAACGTTGTGCGTACGCGGATCGTCGGTAGGTAGCGCGTGCAACCGAAGATGCATGTTGACGTCGGGGATCTGGATCGCTTCTTCATCTTCTTCGCCCTTTTGCTCTTCGTCTCGCTCAAGTTGCCGTTGAGCAAGTGCTCGCTCGCGAGCAGCAAGTCGTTCTTGACGGATGATCTGCCCGGCGTTCAAAAACTTGCGCGCAAACGGGTTGTGGTCTTCCATCACGCTTTCGATTGTTGTCAACGTTGCTGGATCAAGCCCGTCGGCCATTCGCATGCGGTGTTGCACACGAACGTCCATGTCTGGATCGGCGATGTAGATCTGCGCGAAGAGCGGCCTTCCACCCGATGGAGGAAGCAAAGATCCCAAAAGGTGACACAGAGCGCCTTGAACACGGAACGTGTAGATGCCGTTCGTGCCTGCGACGTCTTCGTCGACGTTCAACCTCTTTGTTTCGGATGCCCCGAGTGACGTGAACGCGAAGACGTTGTTGTACACGCGGATGTTGTTCTTGAACTCGCGCATGTCGAACAGGCGACGAAGAGCAGCTGGAGGTTGGCGAAATGGCGGCAAGTGAACCCTTCCACTGAGGCAGCACTTGTTCACCGTCTCGCCTTCGAGCTTCCACGCGTTGCACGTCGGACAGACATCGCGTTTCATCTTGACGACGTGTCGCCCGTCAACAACGTTTGCGCCAGTCACCAGTTCTGGTGTGAGGTCACTGTGGTGCGCAAGCGCCTTTCCGTGCTGTCTGGTCCGGCTTCTGAAATGAATGCGCTGGAGGTTGGCTTCACGCGCGTCGCCGTTCGCCATCGCTGCACGCCGATCTGCATGCTGCTGGCTGTTACGTTCGCGATACGCAATTAGGTCACCTTCATCCATCCCTTCGCGGCGCTCTTGCTCACGTTGTCGTTGAGAAGCGCGAACAGTCTCGCGTTCGGCTTCCGTCATCCCGTCGCGGCGATCTTGCTCACGCTCGCGCTGAATAGCGCGAACGTTGTCGCGGTCGGTCGCCGACATTGCACTGCGTCGCTCTTGCTCAATGGATCTTTGAGAAGCGCGATGTGAGGCGCGCTCTTCCTCCGCCATCCCTCCACGCCTAGCTCGCTCACGCTCTCTGTTGATCTCGCGATCAATCTCGCGCTCCAACGACGACTGCCGTGCCCGTCGTTCACGCTGCTGTCGTCTCGCGACTTCTCGAACTTGTTCGATGTCGCGTTCGCGCGCTCGAGCACGCGATGCAGCTTTGCGCAGACGATCTGCCTCACGTCTGGCGATCACAGTCTGGTCTGCCGCTTCGTGCGCCGCATCTCGCACTTCTGGAACAGTAACCGTGCTGACGTCTTGGTCACGTCCGTTGCCGAGTTGTTCTCTCGGTTCTTGAACAGCGACGGGCAGAGCTGTATTCAACAATGTTTGTTTTGATTGGGTTAGTTACTTAGTTTTTACACACCAAAACTAATTTGTTGGACATCAATCGCACCTTGTTGCTCTGTCATTCGCTTCAAAAATCGCGATCTTGCGGATCGTAGCGCCTGCAGTCGCTTTTTCCGGGCGGCCGGAGTTTCGTCAGGAGGCTCTCGATACGCATCTTCGACCTCTTGGAGGGTCTCGAACTTTTTTCGTTTAGGTGGCATGACTAACAAACGGAAAACAGATACATTGAGAGCAATAATACACACAAAGTACGCGTTAGACCATCAATGATGATGAAATCGAAGTGCGGAAGCAAATATTTAGACTCATAAGTACACAAAATATCGAAATATACAGTGTGCATACAAATTAAACAAAATTCAAAGCACTCAGAATCATGCCGCAGTGTGTTTGTGTGTGTTGTTAGTCCAAACGTACCTTGAAAACGTACCTTTAAGGGTCTTGCGGTCTAAAAGTGAGAAATTGATAGTTAAATACACTTGCATGCACACTTGCGTGCGTGCACAGGCATACAAACTATCAATAACCCACAATTAGACCGTGGGTCTTGAATTTAAAGTCTTGGCTAACATGCAACATGCAAGCTAATAGGGCCACCCCCCTATACTCCACGGTTGGCGTTCGTCTTCTCAATCAAGCGATCACTTTCCGACCGACTCTGGTACACTGTACCGTCGACACCGGCCGTACTCATTGCCAGAGGGCTCGTCGCAAATTCCGACTACAGGCGCCGTGCTAGTATAGTGTTGGACGGCGGCGGGTGCCGGCTGCAACCTTTTTTATCCGTATTTTGTAGACTGAGATAACACTCTGTACGGATATAAGTGAGAAATGTCCGTACAAAATGCGTTACTCAGATACGGAAGGTAACGGCTCCTGCTGTGCTGCTGTCAAGGGTGTACTCTGGCACTCTGGGCAGCAATGTGTCTGCCTCGCGCTGTGTGGGCGTGGCGTGCTGGCGTTCCACTACAGCAGACACATGCTCCCATGCAAAATGTTCCCACTCACTTTGCATGGCTCATACATATCCCTTTAGGCCCACAACAATCGCCTCGGCGCCCTGGTGGTACCAGTTATCCGCACCAGGAGGAACTCCCGAAACCGTTATATTACGCCTTAGCAACATATACGTACATGCACATATGCAGAATACACGTATGCATACACACACAAACGCACTGCGGCAGACGCACACACATGCACATGCAGTCGCGACGCGCACCCGTGCTCGCTCTCGCTTCCGCTCGGTTGAAGCTCGTTTGCATTGTGAGCGTGTTTGAAAAGCGAGCGCGGGAATGCGTGTGTCCCGAAAACATAAAAATGTGTCGCACGGAACGTTCCCGATTTTTCCAGAAAACACACTATCTATTCTGACAATTTGTCCTCGGGATAGTCCCGAAAATATACCAAAATTCGACTGACTTCATTTTCGCAAACAAAAATCGAAGCATGTCACACAAATGAACAGCCACAAATCTGACCTCAACTCACTAAAAGCGTGACACCTAACTGCGCGGTTCCGAAGACAGACACACTCACGCACGCAAGGACAAAAAGGTAGCTTAGTTAAAGGTAAGACTAGCCGAGCGCCGCCCGCTGCGCGGGCGGTTAGTTTGGTTCTGTTGGAGTGTGTGTTTTGCTAAACTTGTTAGATGCGTTTAGTTGAAATTGTGCGTGTTTTGAATCAGTGAACATTTTTATAGGTAAAGCGAGACTGTTTTTCCACATGCAGTTTGTTTTTATTTCCTTTTTCTTCTTATATAGTTTTTCTGGAGTTTTGTTGTGTCCCTATCCTACGTTTGTTGTTGTCTTATGCATTCCTATCTGTTTGTTTGTTTTGTTCCTGTGCCTACTTGGTGTCTTTTGCATCCTATCTTTTTCTTTTGGTTTTGATCTGTGTCCTACTTGTGTGTTGTCTTCATATGCAGTCTTGTTGAGCTCTTCAGTTGAAGATCTCACGATACACGACGTTCTTCGTGTACACACCTTCGTCGTCTTCTTTCTCTGGGTCGACAACGACGATCTTGATGTTGTTGCGCGATGTCACTCTCGAAAGAGCGACGTAGAGCTGTCCATGCGCAAACACTGGTCGAGGCAAGTACAGGCCCAAGTGGTGCAGCGACTGACCTTGCGCCTTGTTGATCGTCATCGCGAAAGCGGGGATGATCGGGAACTGCTTGCGTCGAACTTGGAACGGGAGCTCCTTCTCCTTGCTGATCAGGATGATCCGTGGGATGAAGACCACGTCGCCTTTACGCGGTCCTGTCATGATCGTCGCCTTGATACAGTTGTCGCGCAGCTCCACAACTCGAAGACGTGTGCCGTTGCACAGACCCAAGTTGCTGTTCAGGTTGCGCACCATCATGATCGGAGCGCCAATCTTGAGCGTGATCTTGTGCGGCGGGATCCCGGAGAAGTTGAGCGAGTTCAAGAATTCGGTCTCGTACAAACCTGCTGTCAACTCGTTCTCGTCGTTGATCGAGTCGACAGACAGGTACTCGCGCGCGTCGCCAGTCAGTCGCTTGGTCACTTCGTCGTTGATCCGGTGCACGTCTCGGTTCGTCGGACAAAGGATCGCTCGCTCCGCAAAGTACTCGTCGTTCGCCATCTGCTCGTTGACGTCGAGGTACAGGTGGTCGATGAGGTTGCTCAAGTCGTTCTGCACGCGTGAAGGCTGTTCTTCATCGTCTTCATCATCTTCTGGCTCCGGTTCTGGCTGGTGTGTCGGTTCGTTGATCACCAAGTCTCGCGGCAACTTGATGTAGTCGGATCCGAGCTCAGGGTCGCGCTCATGTCGTCCTTCACCGACTTGAAGCAAGTAGTTGGAGAACGCAGCGATGTCAAAGCCCTCTGCGTCGTTCGGAGCCGTGCGTACGCGCATGTTCTCGGTCAGTCGCAACGTCTTGAACTTCGACCAAAGCTCCGATCGCTTCAAGCTTGCGTCGATCGATTCAAAGCGACCGCCTGGCTTGACAACTGGCAGGATCTGACGGAAATCGCCAGACAGCACGACAACTTTGCCGCCGAACGCGTCATTGCTGTCGTGGATGTCTTGCATCATCCTGTCGACAGCTTCGAACGCGAACCGGTTCGTCATCGGTGCTTCGTCCCAGATGATCAACTTTGCGCGCTTGAGCAGTCGTGCGATCTTGGATTGCTTCGAAATCTCGCATGTGCTATCCTTGGTCAGTTCGAGCGGGATCTTGAACGTCGAGTGCGCTGTGCGACCGCTGGTAAGCAGCAGAGCTGCGATGCCACTTGACGCAACGGCCAAAGCGATCTTGTTCTCGATGCGCACTGTCGCTAGGATCTGCTCGAGCAAGAACGACTTGCCAGTGCCGCCTGGACCGTCGAGGAAGAACAGCTTCTGTTCTGGAGCGTTGCTGGTCACTGCGTTGACGACTTGATTGAAGACAAACTGCTGATCGCGGTTCATCGGGCTGTCGACAGTGCGCGCGACAATGCTTTCGAGCAACTCTCTTGGGTACGCGTTCCTCTCTTCGTCTTCCAGCTCGGTACTTGTGAGACGCTCATGTAACTCGACGCTGAACTGACTCAGCTGTGGCATGTCGGCGAACTTGGACAGATCTTGGCCGTTTGCTTGAAGCAACTTGTCGATGCTCACCAAAGTCTTGAGCTGAACGAACTCATCCTCTGCGTCGACGTTGTGCTGACGCTGGTAGTCCTTCGACAGGTCGTCGCGGAATGCCGTCCACAACGCTTCAACATCACTTGGTTGCGAGTACGCCAAGATCGTTGCAAACAGCACGCGCAGTTGGTACGGCATCTGGAACGTCGCTGCTTCAGACATGCACAGGTGCCACTCGTTGTCGTCTTCGAGGAACCCTGCTGCCTTGGCTGCGGCCTTGAACGTCGCGTGCTCGATCCCTTCGACGGTGCGCAAGGCTTCGTACGATGTCGGTCCCTTGATGTGGTTGAGCAACAGCCGCAAGTAGAACCGTTCTTCCTGGTGCGGTGAGCAGTGCACCATGCGTCCAATCGATGCGACGCGAACCTTGTACCGAATCCAGCGCTTATTCTTCTGGTCCCATCGGTACTTCTTCGGAATGTCTTGGTACAACATCATTCCTGCGAGGTCGGGCTCTTCAGCGCTGATCTGGAAGAACGCTGTCAACTGGCTCCTCTCGCCCGCTGCGATACGCGCTTGGATGTCGCTTGTCGTGTCAAACGTGATCGAGCTCTCGCCAGGAAGGTGCACTGGCAAGTACACAACCGAGTGTGACTTTGCTTGCGTCGGGAAGTCAAACAGTCGCTGACACGCTTCGACCGGAGAGATGTACCGCGCTTGCAGGTACCGCTCGACTTCGCTCGGGTTGCGCGCGCGTTGACGGTCTGCAATCGACATCGACGTCTTGTCTGCACCCTTGTACACGTACTTGTAGACGTACTTGACCGCCTTGATCGAAGAGCAGACCTCGATGTTCATGTGGCAGTTGTACTTCTGCGTCAAGTACGGGTTGTACGGAACAACGAACTGTTTGAGCGTCGCGTTGTCCCAGTCCTTGCCGTTGTGCTTCAAACGTCCTGCCGGTCGCTCGCGACGCATGTACACTGGGTACCCGTCGTTTCCAACGCGCGTCACCGAAGCGAACGCCTTCGGGAACTTCTTGCTGCACTTGCCGTCCTTCATGCACGGTGAGTTGGCGTTCGCGGTACCGCACGGACCGTGCATCATGCACGTGATCACTGTCTCGTACAGAAGCGGATTCTTGTCTGGATCTGGGAGCTCGGCAGACACCAACTTGTTGATGCGAGCCACCGAACGTGGCTTGTCGTCGTCGTGCAGGATCATCAAAATGTGCGCGTGTGGAAGACCGCGCTTCTGGAACTCGATCACGTAAATGCGCGCGACTTGAACTCCGAGTGCGCCTTCGTCCAAGTCTTTCAGGAGTGCTTGAAGCTTCTGTTGCCACACGCGGCTCACGACGTCTGGGCGGTCCGTCGCAGTCTGTCCTGGCAGGAGATTGTCCGTGATCTCCGGCCACTTCGGGTTGCACGTCATGGTGACGAACAAATCCGGCTTCCCGAACTCGCGCACGATCGCCATCGAGTCTTGGAACTGCTGGTACATGTACCGAGGACTTCCTGTGAAGCTCGCTGGAAGAATGACGCGCTTGCCGATGTTCTGCGCAACTGCAGACGCTTCGACCTCGATGCGCTGCTCTCCGAGCTCTGGAATGTTGTACACGTTCACGTTCTCGTTCATCAACGCGTCACGGACTCCAGCAAACGTCTCGCGTCTGTACTTCTTCTGCAAGTCGTCGCTCTGGATGTACCGAAGCCGTTCTTGCTCGCACTTGGCCCACTGATCGACGACGTACTGCTGGAAGAGCCGACAACCGCGGTGGAGTAAACCTGGATCGTCGTGACGCTCATGCAGTCGGTACGCGACGAACTCGCGAAGAGACATCGCGGTCTTGCCTCGAACCGTCACGCCTTCGACGTACGGAGTCGTAAACGTCCAACCGAGCTCGCCGTACGGGAACAGGAGCGGGTACTGCAACGGATCGTACTCTTGGTGCGTCTCCCACAGTCGAAACAGTCTCCCCGTTGTTGCGTGTACAAAGAAGAAGGTCGCGGTGTTGTGCACCGTTTCCATCTTCGACCATCACTGCTGCAACCTCGGACGCGGTCGGAACGTTGTGCGTACGCGGATCGTCGGTAGGTAGCGCGTGCAACCGAAGATGCATGTTGACGTCGGGGATCTGGATCGCTTCTTCATCTTCTTCGCCCTTTTGCTCTTCGTCTCGCTCAAGTTGCCGTTGAGCAAGTGCTCGCTCGCGAGCAGCAAGTCGTTCTTGACGGATGATCTGCCCGGCGTTCAAAAACTTGCGCGCAAACGGGTTGTGGTCTTCCATCACGCTTTCGATTGTTGTCAACGTTGCTGGATCAAGCCCGTCGGCCATTCGCATGCGGTGTTGCACACGAACGTCCATGTCTGGATCGGCGATGTAGATCTGCGCGAAGAGCGGCCTTCCACCCGATGGAGGAAGCAAAGATCCCAAAAGGTGACACAGAGCGCCTTGAACACGGAACGTGTAGATGCCGTTCGTGCCTGCGACGTCTTCGTCGACGTTCAACCTCTTTGTTTCGGATGCCCCGAGTGACGTGAACGCGAAGACGTTGTTGTACACGCGGATGTTGTTCTTGAACTCGCGCATGTCGAACAGGCGACGAAGAGCAGCTGGAGGTTGGCGAAATGGCGGCAAGTGAACCCTTCCACTGAGGCAGCACTTGTTCACCGTCTCGCCTTCGAGCTTCCACGCGTTGCACGTCGAACAGACATCGCGTTTCATCTTGACGACGTGTCGCCCGTCAACAACGTTTGCGCCAGTCACCAGTTCTGGTGTGAGGTCACTGTGGTGCGCAAGCGCCTTTCCGTGCTGTCTGGTCCGGCTTCTGAAATGAATGCGCTGGAGGTTGGCTTCACGCGCGTCGCCGTTCGCCATCGCTGCACGCCGATCTGCATGCTGCTGGCTGTTACGTTCGCGATACGCAATTAGGTCACCTTCATCCATCCCTTCGCGGCGCTCTTGCTCACGTTGTCGTTGAGAAGCGCGAACAGTCTCGCGTTCGGCTTCCGTCATCCCGTCGCGGCGATCTTGCTCACGCTCGCGCTGAATAGCGCGAACGTTGTCGCGGTCGGTCGCCGACATTGCACTGCGTCGCTCTTGCTCAATGGATCTTTGAGAAGCGCGATGTGAGGCGCGCTCTTCCTCCGCCATCCCTCCACGCCTAGCTCGCTCACGCTCTCTGTTGATCTCGCGATCAATCTCGCGCTCCAACGACGACTGCCGTGCCCGTCGTTCACGCTGCTGTCGTCTCGCGACTTCTCGAACTTGTTCGATGTCGCGTTCGCGCGCTCGAGCACGCGATGCAGCTTTGCGCAGACGATCTGCCTCACGTCTGGCGATCACAGTCTGGTCTGCCGCTTCGTGCGCCGCATCTCGCACTTCTGGAACAGTAACCGTGCTGACGTCTTGGTCACGTCCGTTGCCGAGTTGTTCTCTCGGTTCTTGAACAGCGACGGGCAGAGCTGTATTCAACAATGTTTGTTTTGATTGGGTTAGTTACTTAGTTTTTACACACCAAAACTAATTTGTTGGACATCAATCGCACCTTGTTGCTCTGTCATTCGCTTCAAAAATCGCGATCTTGCGGATCGTAGCGCCTGCAGTCGCTTTTTCCGGGCGGCCGGAGTTTCGTCAGGAGGCTCTCGATACGCATCTTCGACCTCTTGGAGGGTCTCGAACTTTTTTCGTTTAGGTGGCATGACTAACAAACGGAAAACAGATACATTGAGAGCAATAATACACACAAAGTACGCGTTAGACCATCAATGATGATGAAATCGAAGTGCGGAAGCAAATATTTAGACTCATAAGTACACAAAATATCGAAATATACAGTGTGCATACAAATTAAACAAAATTCAAAGCACTCAGAATCATGCCGCAGTGTGTTTGTGTGTGTTGTTAGTCCAAACGTACCTTGAAAACGTACCTTTAAGGGTCTTGCGGTCTAAAAGTGAGAAATTGATAGTTAAATACACTTGCATGCACACTTGCGTGCGTGCACAGGCATACAAACTATCAATAACCCACAATTAGACCGTGGGTCTTGAATTTAAAGTCTTGGCTAACATGCAACATGCAAGCTAATAGGGCCACCCCCCTATACTCCACGGTTGGCGTTCGTCTTCTCAATCAAGCGATCACTTTCCGACCGACTCTGGTACACTGTACCGTCGACATCGGCCGTACTCATTGCCAGAGGGCTCGTCGCAAATTCCGACTACAGGCGCCGTGCTAGTATAGTGTTGGACGGCGGCGGGTGCCGGCTGCAACCTTTTTATCCGTATTTTGTAGACTGAGATAACACTCTGTACGGATATAAGTGAGAAATGTCCGTACAAAATGCGTTACTCAGATACGGAAGGTAACGGCTCCTGCTGTGCTGCTGTCAAGGGTGTACTCTGGCACTCTGGGCAGCAATGTGTCTGCCTCGCGCTGTGTGGGCGTGGCGTGCTGGCGTTCCACTACAGCAGACACATGCTCCCATGCAAAATGTTCCCACTCACTTTGCATGGCTCATACATATCCCTTTAGGCCCACAACAATCGCCTCGGCGCCCTGGTGGTACCAGTTATCCGCACCAGGAGGAACTCCCGAAAACCGTTATATTACGCCTTAGCAACATATACGTACATGCACATATGCAGAATACACGTATGCATACACACACAAACGCACTGCGGCAGACGCACACACATGCACATGCAGTCGCGACGCGCACCCGTGCTCGCTCTCGCTTCCGCTCGGTTGAAGCTCGTTTGCATTGTGAGCGTGTTTGAAAAGCGAGCGCGGGAATGCGTGTGTCCCGAAAACATAAAAATGTGTCGCACGGAACGTTCCCGATTTTCCAGAAAACACACTATCTATTCTGACAATTTGTCCTCGGGATAGTCCCGAAAATATACCAAATTCGACTGACTTCATTTTCGCAAACAAAAATCGAAGCATGTCACACAAATGAACAGCCACAAATCTGACCTCAACTCACTAAAAGCGTGACACCTAACTGCGCGGTTCCGAAGACAGACACACTCACGCACGCAAGGACAAAAAGGTAGCTTAGTTAAAGGTAAGACTAGCCGAGCGCCGCCCGCTGCGCGGGCGGGAAATAATGTTTAGTTGGAGTTATTTGTTCAGTGTTAATTGGAGTTGACGCCTCAGCACCACCGCGCAAAACCTCAGTAGCACCATGCAGAGCGGTGCTGCCGACCTACGCTGCGCTGCGGTGGCAAGCCCCGAGCTGCATGGCACTGCTTCGGTCCGCGCGAGGTGCTGTCGGCTGAAAGCCGGGACAGTCCCCAATATGTCCCGAACAACATATACGTATAACGACAATTTGACATCGGGACAGTCCCGAAAATATACCAAAATTCGACTGACTTCATTTTCGCAAACAAAAATCGAAGCATGTCACACAAATGAACAGCCACAAATCTGACCTCAACTCACTAAAAGCGTGACACCTAACTGCGCGGTTCCGAAGACAGACAGACTCACGCACGCAAGGACAAAAAGGTAGCTTAGTTAAAGGTAAGACTAGCCGAGCGCCGCCCGCTGCGCGGGCGGGAAAATAATGTTTAGTTGGAGTTATTTGTTCAGTGTTAATTGGAGTTGACGCCTCAGCACCACCGCGCAAAACCTCAGTAGCACCATGCAGAGCGGTGCTGCCGACCTACGCTGCGCTGCGGTGGCAAGCCCCGAGCTGCATGGCACTGCTTCGGTCCGCGCGAGGTGCTGTCGGCTGAAAGCCGGGACAGTCCCCAATATGTCCCAACAACCTATACGTATAACGACAATTTGACATCGGGACAGTCCCGAAAATATACCAAAAATCGACTAACTTCAGTTTCGCAAACAAAATTCGAAGCATGTCACACAAATGAACAGCCACAAATCTGACCTCAACTCACTAAAAGCGTGACACCTAACTGCGCGGTTCCGAAGACAGACAGACTCACGCACGACACGACATAAAGGTAGCTTAGTTAAAGGTAAGACTAGCCGAGCGCCGCCCGCTGCGCGGGCGGGAAAATAATGTTTAGTTGGAGTTATTTGTTCAGTGTTAATTGGAGTTGACGCCTCAGCACCACCGCGCAAAACCTCAGTAGCACCATGCAGAGCGGTGCTGCCGACCTGCGCTGCGCTGCGGTGGCAAGCCCCGAGCTGCATGGCACTGCTTCGGTCCGCGCGAGGTGCTGTCGGCTGAAAGCCGGGACAGTCCCCAATATGTCCCCAAAACCTATACGTATAACGACAATTTGACATCGGGACAGTCCCGAAAATATACCAAAAATCGACTAACTTCAGTTTCGCAAACAAATTCGAAGCATGTCACACAAATGAACAGCCACAAATCTGACCTCAACTCACTAAAGCGTGACACCTAACTGCGCGGTTCCGAAGACAGACAGACTCACGCACGACACGACATAAAGGTAGCTTAGTTAAAGGTAAGACTAGCGAGCGCCGCCCGCTGCGCGGCGGGAAAATAATGTTTAGTTGGAGTTATTTGTTCAGTGTTAATTGGAGTTGACGCCTCAGCACCACCGCGCAAAACCTCAGTAGCACCATGCAGAGCGGTGCTGCCGACCTGCGCTGCGCTGCGGTGGCAAGCCCCGAGCTGCATGGCACTGCTTCGGTCCGCGCGAGGTGCTGTCGGCTGAAAGCCGGGACAGTCCCCAATATGTCCCCAAAAACCTATACGTATAACGACAATTTGACATCGGGACAGTCCCGAAAATATACCAAAAATCGACTAACTTCAGTTTCGCAAACAAATTTCGAAGCATGTCACACAAATGAACAGCCACAAATCTGACCTCAACTCACTAAAGCGTGACACCTAACTGCGCGGTTCCGAAGACAGACAGACTCACGCACGACACGACATAAAGGTAGCTTAGTTAAAGGTAAGACTAGCCGAGCGCCGCCCGCTGCGCGGGCGGGAAAATAATGTTTAGTTGAGTTATTTGTTCAGTGTTAATTGGAGTTGACGCCTCAGCACCACCGCGCAAAACCTCAGTAGCACCATGCAAGAGCGGTGCTGCCGACCTGCGCTGCGCTGCGGTGGCAAGCCCCGAGCTGCATGGCACTGCTTCGGTCCGCGCGAGGTGCTGTCGGCTGAAAGCCGGGACAGTCCCCAATATGTCCCCAAAAACCTATACGTATAACGACAATTTGACATCGGGACAGTCCCGAAAATATACCAAAAATCGACTAACTTCAGTTTCGCAAACAAATTTCGAAGCATGTCACACAAATGAACAGCCACAAATCTGACCTCAACTCACTAAAAGCGTGACACCTAACTGCGCGGTTCCGAAGACAGACAGACTCACGCACGACACGACATAAAGGTAGCTTAGTTAAAGGTAAGACTAGCCGAGCGCCGCCCGCTGCGCGGGCGGGAAAATAATGTTTAGTTGGAGTTATTTGTTCAGTGTTAATTGGAGTTGACGCCTCAGCACCCACCGCGCAAAACCTCAGTAGCACCATGCAGAGCGGGTGCTGCCGACCTACGCTGCGCTGCGGTGGCAAGCCCCGAGCTGCATGGCACTGCTTCGGTCCGCGCGAGGTGCTGTCGGCTGAAAGCCGGGACAGTCCCCAATATGTCCCCAAAAACCTATACGTATAACGACAATTTGACATCGGGACAGTCCCGAAAATATACCAAAATCGACTAACTTCAGTTTCGCAAAACAAATTTCGAAGCATGTCACACAAATGAACAGCCACAAATCTGACCTCAACTCACTAAAAGCGTGACACCTAACTGCGCGGTTCCGAAGACAGACAGACTCACGCACGACACGACAAAAAGGTAGCTTAGTTAAAGGTAAGACTAGCCGAGCGCCGCCCGCTGCGCGGGCGGGAAAATAATGTTTAGTTGGAGTTATTTGTTCAGTGTTAATTGGAGTTGACGCCTCAGCACCACCGCGCAAAACCTCAGTAGCACATGCAGAGCGGTGCTGCCGACCTACGCTGCGCTGCGGTGGCAAGCCCGAGCTGCATGGCACTGCTTCGGTCCGCGCGAGGTGCTGTCGGCTGAAAGCCGGGACAGTCCCCAATATGTCCCCAAAACCTATACGTATAACGACAATTTGACATCGGGACAGTCCCGAAAATATACCAAAAATCGACTAACTTCAGTTTCGCAAACAAATTTCGAAGCATGTCACACAAATGAACAGCACAAATCTGACCTCAACTCACTAAAGCGTGACACCTAACTGCGCGGTTCCGAAGACAGACAGACTCACGCACGACAGACAAAAGGTAGCTTAGTTAAAGGTAAGACTAGCCGAGCGCCGCCCGCTGCGCGGGGGGAAAATAATGTTTAGTTGGAGTTATTTGTTCAGTGTTAATTGGAGTTGACGCCTCAGCACCACCGCGCAAAACCTCAGTAGCACCATGCAGAGCGGTGCTGCCGACCTGCGCTGCGCTGCGGTGGCAAGCCCCGAGCTGCATGGCACTGCTCGGTCCGCGCGAGGTGCTGTCGGCTGAAAGCCGGGACAGTCCCCAATATGTCCCCAAAACCTATACGTATAACGACAATTTGACATCGGGACAGTCCCGAAAATATACCAAAAATCGACTAACTTCAGTTTCGCAAACAAATTTCGAAGCATGTCACACAATGAACAGCCACAAATCTGACCTCAACTCACTAAAAGCGTGACACCTAC